>JANJYP010203662.1:0-20759 GCA_024605115.1 Rastrelliger brachysoma
AATTCAGAAAGACACTGGAAGCCAGAGTAAAGAGACTAAAACTGGGGTGATGTATTTAAACCTGTTTAAAAACTGGCAGCTGAGTTCAGGCTACTACAATCTAATATCAATCTCAATCTAGGCATGATGAGATAATAGCATGTAAAACAGTTTCTGTATCTTTAAAACTTTAAATAGATCGAATTATGTTCCTTAGCTGATAAAAACACTTGTTTTAAATATGAAGTATCATTAATTATTGTGTCTGTTTCTCTGAGTGTGTGTGTTCCCTCCAACCAAGCCAGTCCTATACATATTCTATTATATTTCTTCTCTCTCAGCTCTGTGATGGTGATTAGAATTGTAAACACACTTAAAGCAAAACAAGTTATGTATGCTGTGAGTTTGTTTTGACCATGACAATTAGTAATTTCTACCTTTAATTAATGTTCTCTTGTATGCGCGTCCTTAAATGCTGCTCTGCTTTGAAGCTGCCTTCAAAGACTGTTTGATTTATTTGCTTTAGTGTTTCTTTAAAAATGTTTTGCTGCCAGCCAAGCTCCACAAAACATCCTCTTTCACAATAATAACTGAGTGTCTCTCTCCAGATTTCTTCTCCCCCGTAAGCCACTGTGGTTTCCTCCCTGACATTCAAGCTGAAGCCGACTGTTTATCCTCTCCATTCCTCAGTTACTTCCACAATAATATGATTTGCTCATGTTCTCAATAATTAATTTTCTGGATGGTGAATCCGTTCTATCACTGTGTCCTCCCGGAGGCTTCCTCTGTGTTTCATCCCTCCATCATTCCTCTCTGCCATCTCTCACTCCAGTGCCTTACACAGGCCAAACAGTCAGACCCGGAGGAATGATAACAAAGCAGAGTGAGAAGATTTTATCTCCTCCTGATCTGTTTGTATTTCTGTTCTCTGCTTGTTTTCTTCTGTAACCCTGCAGGTAAAAGAGAAGAAACACCTTTGTAATTAGTTTATCAAGGCCTGAAAGTGATGCTCATTTTTCTAATAACAGTCAAGAATTTGTCCTTTGGGAATGGTTGTTGAAGCTCCTGTTTATTCAATTTCAAACTTGTTTATTTGCTTTTAGAAACAGTAGCTGGGGAGATCAAACAATGGAGTGCGATGTCGATAAAGCAGCGCACACACCATTACACACACACAGTGCAAAAACACCATGCTGACCCATGTCCAGCTCAGCAGCAATTAATTTGAGGTCACCCTCTACACTCTGACAGGGCTTGTTGGCGTTGTGGCCTTCTCTATTGGCCTCTGACTATCTTTATTATCCAATCACTGCTCTCCATTCTGGCTTCTGTCCAGTTTTAGAGGACACAGGAATCTTTTCTCTTACCCTCCTCTTTCTGTCTCTTAATAAACATTAAGGGTAAAAAATAAATAAATGGAAAAAAACCTTGAGAAGACAAGTTGATGAGTGTGACAATTTAACTTCAGCTGTAATTGTAATAAAATTTTACTGCTTTTTCTCCAGGAAACCATTTGGAAGTGTTTCACCAATGAAATGATAATGGAGGTACTGAGTGCTGAATTATGCAGGAACTTTTTAACACAAGATCTTTTGCATACTGTAGGCAACACAGTCACACAGATGCACTCAATAGTTATTCAGTCACTGTCTGATTCTATAAATCATGACCATGTGCATCGCAAAGTCCTCTCCCCTGAAAATTTGTTAGTGTCTGAGGTATCTATCTACACAAAGAAAGTCATAAAGCTCTAATGGCTGTTGAGATTTATTCTAAATAATGCTTTAATGTTTTATAACCTTACACATTCTAATGTTTATTCTCACAAAATAGCAGATTTTTGAAATTGTTGTACATTTTATAATCTCCCATTACTACACAGAAGCTGCATGAGAGTGGTTCTCTTAATTTTCTGATGTCCACTGTATGTTTCTTGCTCCCCTCTGGCTTGCTGTGTTTGCCCTCTGCCTCCCTGAGGGCTCTGCACTGTTGACTTGGAGGGAAGAAGGGAGAGGGAAAGGTGATAAAAGTCAATATATGAAGCTGCTTCATCTACAGTCAGGGAAGTGGATATGCAGTGGACACAAAGGATCACTGTAACTGTGGTAATGATAGGAATGTTAAGTAAGGGCAGAATGACACACCACAGCAAAGCAATGATTGGTGGGAGTATGACAGTGAGAAGAGCTCCAGCTTGAAAAATGATTTGTATGAAAAAGCTTTCAAAACAAATTGAACATTAAATCCTAGCATCCACATATTTCTTCACATGTATGCTGAGAACACAGTTCTATGGATTACCTGTGGATTATACATACATGCATGTGCATCATTTTGGCATGAGTTTGATAAACACAACTTTGATCACAACAGGATTTTTGTTAATTTTTTTAGGTTCAACTTTTGATTTCAGCAGGGAATATAGTATTTTCTTTTATGTACTTGCAATGGTCAATAAGCATGAGCTGCCAACCAAGATGTATTGCAGCAACAGTAGCGCTTTAAAAGTGTGAGGTTGAGCACATCAGTGAAAGTATATTGGCCACAAGATGTTTATGTTGACAGATTTCAGATTGTAACCCAATATACAACTGTGCAGGCGTATTCCCATCCTAAAAGGCAGCCATCAAACCTAACATTTCTAGTTATGATTTGAATATACAATATTTGTGTGTGTGTGTGTGTGTGTGTGTGTGTGTGTGTGTGTGTGTGTGTGTGTGTGTGTGTGTGTGTGTGTGTGTGTGTGTGTGTGTGTGTGTGTGTGTGTGTGTGTGTGCCCGCCCATAGGTGAATATATATCTGGCACAAGATGTCCATGTTGACAGATTTCAGATTGTAAAACAACATACAGCTGTGCAGGTACATGGCATGTATAGATATTCTGCATCTATATATTATGAGAAAAATACTTATTCACTTTCTCCTGAAACTGAAATGAGGAGCTTGATAGCACTTTTATCTTGTGTCTGTGTGTTACGTATGGAGAATGTGATTACCTTGATTTAATGACTGGAAGCAGAGGGAAACAGCTTTGCTCTTTCAAGTTCAAAAATACTCCTTCAAAAACCTCACACACAAGGCAGTGTGTGACGTATATGAAAACATCCACAGTAGACACAACCATTGTGTTGTATGTAGGCCTGCATATTGGTGATGCACATTAACTCGCCTGGATACACCACTGTCCCACCGTTGAGTGCACTGCCTCTTTAAAAAGAAAGCAGTTTTCTTACATTTGCTCTTTATACTTCTTCAGTCATAGCACATTAGCTTTATGCAAAAGGGATTTAAGCATTATGTGATACTAAATGACATTACCAATGTGTGCTGTTTTTAAAGTTAATTAAAAGATTGCATCTTGTTAGTTTAAAGAAAAATGTAAAAACAAAAATGTGTGGTTTTAGGAGGAGTAAGAGGCCAACAGGAAACAGGGAGAGAGAGAGAGGAGAATGACCTGTAGCATACAGTAGATCCAAGGCTGGAATCAAACCGGGGATGCTGCCGTTATGTGGCATGCACAGTAACCACTACGCTATCCAGGCCCTCCACTGGAATTATTTCTTGGTAAACAATAACTTAGTGTAGGGACTCCCTAGATTCAGCACAGTGGGGCTGCATAGACACCTGAACCTCAACAACTGACTATATAGAGCACCCACACTCTCAAAGGAGATTATTTGAAAGCTAAACTAAGCTTAACTGTGAGTTTAATATTTGGAGAAGTGTAAAAGTGCTTATCTTGTATACAGAGGCCATTTATGCCCATTTGCTGATGATCTGTTGTTGTCTTGAGCCCTCGTTCCCCTCAGGTTCATGTATGCCAACTCTTCCATCTGGCTCAGGCCCCCACACTGAAAACCCAGCAGCCAGTCGGGTTGCTGGACCCCTGGGGTCATCAGTCATATGACCTTTACATATTGTATGACCAAGAACACACATCAATTGTCCTTGGCAATTAATGAGCTGTTGCTCTTGCTCACAAACCATAACTGTTAAAGACAACATATCTTACTTGATTTCTTCATCTGTTATCGGCTGCCAGTCTGTTTTCACAGTTCCTGCATTACGCAGTGTCTGATGAAGAATCATTAACTTCACACACACACACAAACACACATGCACGCATATACACACACAGGCAAAATTCCATAGCACTAACTCATTTGGCAACGCCTTATCAGTAGCAGAAGAACTTGTTAATTTACATAAATCAATAACATTTTCAAGGTAAAAATGTGGTTTTCAGTGTGAAAAAAGAGTTTTACTTCGCACTTTGGAAATGAATGGATATGCAATAAGGTATGTCAAGTTACATCACTCATGCATATTTACTTGTTCACGCACACAAAGATGCAGTCACACTTAAGATGAGAACGAGGAGAATAAAAGAAGATGATAATCAAATTGAAGTGAAAGATAGGTGGCAAGAATGTTCCGCAGTGCTTCTGCATTACAATTGATTGGCTGGTTTAACTGCCAATGCTGCTCAGTCAAGCTTTAAATAGATGGATAAAACTCCATTTTACCCCACACTCTACTCCTCTCTTCTATTCCCAGCCTATTTCCCCCCTTTTTTCGCCATCTTACAATTTTCTCCTCTGCTCTAACAGCAACAGCCATAAAATGATTTCACATTCAGAACATCATTATCTCCCCATATGAACTGTTTTTCTGTTTATAAATTTGATCTGAGCAATTGTCCATATGTGATGTTCTGTGTGTATGTTTGGATTTGTATATAAACTGAGTTGCTCATTTGTATGTGTGCATCTAATTTCCAATTTTTCTGAGTGTGGAGGTCAAACACTAATCCTAAATTGTCCTCCAATGCTCTGTTAACCAGATACAAACCTAAGTTTTTTCCCCCCGGTCCACCCTCCTTCTCCTTCTACTCATCTACCTTCTCCTCCTCCACCACTTTCTCCTCCTCCTCATCCTCTTACCCTCTCCCCTTCTTGCCTTCATCTGTCATTTCCTGGCGGTGATAAAGTCATTTTGAAGCGAAGTGAAATAAGATGGGTTTTCTCCAGCATTGATAGATGGAGGTGAGGACGGGTCCAAATAAGCAGGGCTATAGAAACACACTGAAGAGCACGCAGCTACCAGGGGGCTGGTATATCATCTCTTTGCACTCTGGAGAATATGAGATGGCACATGGGCTTGTAAATGTGTTTTTGCATCTGTGTACATGTTTCACAGATTGTATGGAAACAAATGTGTTACGTGGTTATAACAGATGTGTGTGGTGTGCTGTGAATCACCTCCCTTGACAAACTTGGCCATCTTTATTGTGTGTGTTCATTCTTATGCTTCACAGGTACATATATATATCATATGGCATCTCCAGATATGTTGAGCATGTTTACAGTTGATGCGTCTTGGTGATCATTTTTGTAGATGGTTGTTGAGATTTCAGCTTTGCAGCGTGGTAACGTTTCCCTTTACAAGGGCAACTACCATCAAGCTGGAGTCTGTGTTCGATTTAACACTGATAAGCAGCATATAAACAGCAGTGCATAGTGTGATCAGGTTAGAACCTAGTTGATGTTCAAATCAGACACCAGCTGTGGCTCAAACACAACCCATTAGGTCTGTAATGGAGACAAGGCCACTCTGGTTTTATGATGTTCGCAACCACATGCTAATGACTTGTACATGATGCAGGGCTTTTATCTATAGACTGTGCTAATTAACTTGGGAGTTGAAAACATTTAATTCACTATAGTGATGGTAAGTGGTATGCCCATTTTGTTAAAAACCCACTCTGTGTTGAGCTCAATTTTATTAGCTTTGTAGAATATGCTAGTTGATTTTTCTCATTCATCTTTCTTTAGTACATGTTTGAAGCAGCTTCTTTGATTGACAGGGTCACCATGACTGCCAGTCCAGGCTCCACTGCTTGATGTCAGCTTGTCTCTCCCTCTATTTTCTACTAAAAGCTCTAAACTTGGTGTTTCTTTTTCATCTCCTCCGCCTTCTATTTTTTCTCTTTTCTTCTGTTTGTCAAATGAAAGTGGGTTTGTGCTGTTAGTCTTGTGTGAAATGACACAATGCTCAGAGTCAGTGAGCTGCTTTGATCTTTTGTCACCTTGGACACCTGCCAGCTGTGTTTTTCTGCCACGGTGATGTTGTCACTGAGGAGATTGATTTGGAAGAAGATGGGGTCAACACTCTGAGAGAATAGTCCTCATTAAGCAGTTCACACTGTGGAAAACTCAACATTTACTTCATACCTTTTACCATTCTCCCTTTCCTTCTTTTTCACCAGCTCATTATTTTTCTGTCTGCTTCAGTTAGTAGAACGTAAAAATCTGCCAACTGGAAAACCAACAGCACAGCTTGATGTTTTGTTGCTTTGAGTCTCCTCCTATCCACCACAAACACATTTTTCTACTGTTCAGAGATAAAGTTTGTCCCTGATCTCTCTCTGTAGGTCCAGATGCCACCAAAGACCCCTGTCTGAAGGTGCGCTGCCCTTCTCACAAGGTATGTGTCAGCCATGACTACCAGACAGCCATCTGCACCAATCACAAGCAGCCAACACACAGGTAAGAACCAATTACATGGCATTTTATTAACAGCAAAAGATCAGCAGAATGGAGGAGTTGTGGATGCTTGATTGCAATATTTTCTCTCTCCTTAATTATGGAGTTATTATTGAGTTATTAAATATTAGTAAGTAAATGCCTATAATGCAAAATTACTATGTAGCCTTCAGCTGAACTTCAATATGCTAACAAGCCTCACGACAAATCAGAAAAATGATACTCAGCTGAAGCATAAAAATTAACTATCATTTGTATTTTTGTGTGTTAGCAGTGTGTAACAATCCACTATACTTCGATGAGATTGGTATTCTCAATACCAATTAACTTTAATCAAACAGTCTGTTTATTTGCACTCTGTGAACTCTGACAAAGATTGGGTGAACTATCAGCACCCAATTTGTTTGTGTTTTCACCCATGCCATGTTACCAAATTTAAGGTTTTTCAATTTTTCAGTTCAAGAATCATTTCCCCCAAAAGAAATCTGAATACATTCTGTCTCTGTCTTGTGTTTAATTGATTTCCTCAAGTCATTAGCTACTAAGAAACTTCATTTTAATTATTTTCTTCATATTGAATTAATTACAAGTACTATTTGCTGCTTAATATGTCATTTATTCACCTGAAATTCCTAATTTCCCAGCAGCATCACTCACTGAAGCTTCAGTCCATGAGATTGTTTTATCTACATGAGTTAAATTACCTGCAGTCATTAGCATAACACAGATTTGGTGTCCTCTCAGAGGGCAAATCCAAACTTTGTTACTCTCAAGATATTTGAAAACAAATATAGATAAATGCATGCTGTCGTGCAGCCTGTATATATAGAAGATTATTCATCATTGTTATTCACTGCTTACAAAATTGCCTTTTTGAAGTTACGCTGTAGACACTTTGGCTTCACAGTTGTGTTTTATTAAAATCCACAAGCAAATAAATTTTGTTCTCTATTAAGAAGCTGTCAACACAGAATGCTTCTTCTTGAAATTTATGTACAGTAGTTGTGTTCAGACTTTATACACTTATTGGTTGATAATCCTTCGCTGCAGGCATGGCCGTTTATAATTCAGAAACTATTATGGAGGCATGCCATGTTAATGCGTATGCACCTCTGCCCTGCTGTGAGGGAGGTGCAGTACCGTCAAATCAGAGCCTTTCCATATTCGAGCAACGCGGAGACTCTGCAGGGGGCTAAAGTACAGTGGTGTTTGAGAGCAAGAGAGGGAGACAGAGGAGCCAGGGGGAGTGAGTTATCCACAGATCTGTCTCTCAAATTAATATTTGTCAGACATGCACTAATTGTTGTGGCCGAGTAAGTCCTGCCCTTCAAATTACATTAATAACTTGAACACATCCTTGTGCTTCATTGCAATAATACTTGATAGGAGGAGAAGTGTTTGATTTTATTTGGAGATAGATGAGGAGAAAAGTTTCAGGCAATCATCTACCTGTTAGGTTCATCTCAGCTTCTCTGCCAGCACTGCTTTATTTATTGGTACAGCATGCATGTCTAATCTGCCGTGGCAATAATTGTGGCTCAGTCAGTAAGTCTGATAGTTATAAAGAACCATGAACACGTCTTGACACACTACCTGAGATTTCAGTGATGCAGTTTTACAGAGCGTGGACGTGAAAGAGGTTTTATATATGTGGAATTCCAACTTGTTCTTTTCAGTTCACTCTATAACATTTTGTCTCCAATACATTAATTTCTCTTTAAAAAAAAAAAGTGTTTTCTATTTGGCTTTTATTCCACTGGTGGTCGATATATGAGAAGGCGGTAGGGCACTTTGCTAGAAAAATGCTGCGAGATTTGGATCAGATCTAACAACTGTCATGGGTAGTGTGTATTAGGCAGCAAATGAAAGGACCCAAATGCATAGAAGTAGAAAGGAACAGTTCTGTGAGTTTATTGTCAAAAGAGAAGATACAAAAGCTCATGGACATGGGTGTCAAGTCAAAACAGCACAGAACTAGAGAGAAAAGTCCAGACAGGCAGGCTAGCAGGTACTATACTGATATGTTTTAGGTTCATGTAACAGAATACAGAAAACATAAGCTTGAAAGCACTAGCAAACGCAACATGACAACTGAGAATGAGAGAATGAGGTGCAGGTGGAGGTAGTGAGATGATTGCAGGGCAAGATCTAGAAAGCAAGAAGAAAAGAAAAGGGCATCTGTTGGACTGGTGAAGAATGGAAGTAGGAATGCAGTTGTTGGAAGGGAGCCAGACCAGGCCGGCCAGTAACACCGAACAGTATAAAAGGAGGGGCCAGGACAAGGACAGGCTCACTGCTGAGATGCAGATCAAGAGACAGATAGCTGGAGGTCTGGTTGAGTGTCAGCAAAGATGGCTGACTGGGGTCCAGGCAGCTGCGTGTCTCCTATAAAATCATCCTGACCCTGAAAAGGACATCAGACTTACACAATCAAAGCCATGTACTATTTAAGCATATTCTATTTTGTCAGTTTAACATGTTTCAATCGTCTATTTGTCACTCATTCGGGGACATTTTTAGCAGTTATTAGATGCTTTTCTTCCTGATATCACTATGTTGAAATGATTGAGTAATTGTTTGAAATGTTAGTTTATATTTGATTTTTAAGTTTGAAGTGTTACGTAATCATTTCTACATATTGATAGTTGACTCCCACATGTGTGATAGCTGAGGTCCTGCGCATCATGAGTACCTGTTGTGTCCTCAAAAGTACACTGGAGTGAGCAAGGACATCTTGTTTGCTGCATTATAGTTCTCTGTCCTTGCATCTCCTCCTCACATCTCCCTCCCACATCCTCACTCGGAGAAGATGAGACATGAGGGAAGCGAGGAGACATATTAGCACCCATTGAGCCAGCCTGTGACAATAAAGCTTGTTTTTAAAAAGGCCTTGATGGACTAATTAGGGTTTGATCAGCTTCATCAACATGAAACCCTTTTAAAATTGGATGCTCAGTAAAAAACTGATTTTACTGTTTTGGATAATATTCATGCCCAGAAAGTTATTAGTGCACCCCACAAACATCAATTTATGACTCTAATGTTTGTCAAAATGTAATACACTGAAAATATGTTTGCTACCAGAACTACGTATATTGAGTGTAGTTGTTCTGTGTGTGTTGATGTAAGTTCAGGTGATCTCAAAAATGTTACAATTCAGATAATTAACATTAACAAATGTTTTTCTGTTTCTTCCTTTATCAGTGTGAGATCCAGGAAAGGCAGCATAGGCCATAAGCACAGGCCTGAAGCTGGTGCACATGGGAAATGTAGACTGTGCACAGCACTCCATTCAACTCCTGTCTGTGGATCTGACGGACACACCTACTCCTCCAAGGTGACATGTCCATTTTACAATCTCCCTTTGTCCACACACTTCTTAATCTCACTTTTCACTTCAGTGTAGCAATAAAGACATGACAATAAAGGTTCGTTCATTCATTCATTTGTTCGCTCAAATTCTCGAGCGAGCATAACTGATTAATGATTCAGTTTGTTTTGAACCATAAAAGCAAAGACAGCACTTCTGCAAAACACAGGAGATTTTCATTCATTTATAAAGTTAATAGCTGAAATAATCTGTACAGAAAGTGCATACAATCATTATTTTAAATAATAATATAAGATCTCTTGAGCCTCAAGAGTTTGAGCTGAAGCAAGAAAAATATTGACAAAGAAGAGTAAGCGACATGTTGGCTTACAGTGTACACTGATTGCAGCGTTTCACTGAAGAACGTTCCTTAAACTGTAGGAAATTATTGGATGTTTGATGATGATGTTGTTTGAATGGAGTTTACCTGCAGGCTTAAGCCTCAAACAAGGAGTACAAAGCAACCTTAGATTGGCTGCTTCCACTCCGTATATTGGTGTAAGTCACCACATAAGCCTTCCTAATGACCCACCTGCCTGAGCTAGGCTGAGGAGGAGCGCTGTTGAAGGAGAAAGAAGAGAAGAAAAACAAAAGCTAGAGGAGAGTCGGGGAGTCCCTGTGCTCTCCACGGTAATTTAGTTGGAGGGGTTCAGTTAGCGGGTGGAGTGATGGGTCCCTGTGGCCCAACTTAAACTCTGCTCACTAGTGAGTTCCTCTGTAACACGCTGGTCTCAAGCATATTCATGTTTTATTATTACATTACACGCTTCTCTCATAACCACACACACTCTCACACATACACACACTCAATATCCCATTAAGAGCACAGTGCTCTTATCTCCTGAGAGGCTTCAGCCCACTAAGTTAAGTCCATTACTTTCCTTCTTTTAAATTATCCCCTCTTCTCCTTTTCTCTCGTCTCCTATCCTCTCCTATCCACTCCTCTCTTATCCTCTCCTATCCTCTCCTATCCTTGCCTCTCCTCTTTATTTTTACTCCCTGAAGTCAGGTGTTAAAATACTGTTTCATCAAAACCATATTAACCCCTGGAGAGAGACAAACATAAAGATTCATGGGGCCTATCAGGGTGCTGACAGTGACTGGGGGAGGTCATCCATTTCCTCAGCTCTCTCTCTCTCTCACTCTCTGTCTCCCTCCCTAGACACCTAATTCAATATGTTGAGAACAAGACACAGCACTGTTCCTTTGTCAACAAATTCCATTACGCAGTATTAGCAGTGCTATCAAAGCGGTGGCAGTGAGGAAATGATGGATTTGAATTAAAACTGTGGAAAATTAAAGTGCTGACAGTCTAAAGCTAAGCATGTGTAAGGCATGGTTTAGTAAGATATATGTATGGATGTTTATGCACAGTCATGGTCTCAGCTGACAAAACCTGCTGTCATCATCTCACAAACAGAATTTACATAACCTATCTCAGTTTTCATTATTCTTCGTCGAAGGATATTGTAATTGGATCCTCCCACCCCCAATAAGTCCTAACAGTTTCTCACCCCTCACTTACCTGAAATGAGATTTATACTGTTAAATTACATTCTGAAGCAGTCTGTCTTGCTTTTTGCATTGCATTAGGTATGTGCTACAGTGAATAATAGAATGTCACTGGGCATCTCTGTGTCTAATGGTGTGCCTGTATGGCTGGGCTGCTTAATGGACACATCTGTTCATTGAAGATAAATGACCAATCCTGTCTCAGCAAATCTTTCCCATAATCAGCTAGAGAGGGCAGGTTTAATATTCAAAGTTTTGTATACGTGAACATACTTTCAACACATTTACTACTTACCTTCATGGAAAATAAGTCCCCAGATTGGTTTACACCAGCTGAATGTGAATCCATCACGTGTCCTTTCTAGGATCTCAGTAACAAATAGCTCATTTCAAACTAGTTATTTAATATATCAGATTGCACTGTTAAAACTTTTTCAGTTCAAGTGCCTATATGAACACTGAAGGAGGTTTTCGTGCCTATCAAAAGATTCCTTTCAAAAGCTTTATCTGAAACTTATATGTGGCTTCAGATCAAGTAAATTTCTTCCACATTTACAGTCTATTCAGTTTAGTGTTCTCGCTTTGTGATTCTGTGTTGAGCTGTGGTGAAAAAATAGTGACAAAAAGAGGAACATGGGCACTGCAAAGACTAACATGACCTCTTTTATTTAATAAAAAGCTGGCTTTAGAATCCATGATTCTTCATTATCTGTGCTACAGATTCAATTCATTTAAATGGGTGCTCCTACAATCTAATATTGCATTTATATAAAGAAATGTAAGTGACTAAAACATAACTGCAGCATTTGAGGTCAGGTACATGATAACTATTATAAGTCAATATTTTATCAAGTCAAGTAAATTTTATTTGTATAGCCCAATATCACATATATATGCCTCAGGGGGCTTTACAATGTGTACAGTAATTCAACATCATCTATACTTCGACCCTTAAATTGAATAAAGAAAACCTTAAAAATGGTTCAATGGAACAAACTGCAGGAAGAGCAACAGGGGAGGGATCCCTCTTCAGGACATATATACAGTAGATGTTGAGTGTACATAAGTACAGTGTGGACAAACACAATGACCAAACTGTAAAAAAAATTATAAATTACTAAAAAAAAGACACTTCACACACAAAAAAGACTCTTTCACACTACACAAATGTTTTCACAGGATGAGTAAGATTCCATACAACTGATCACTTCCCAAACCTCACATCTGTCAAATAAAGCCTCTATCAAACATTGGCTCTTTGTCTGTTTTTACAGTGTAAGCTGGAGTTCCAGACCTGCCTGTCTGGGAAGGCGATTTCCGTGAAATGTGATGGGCTGTGTCCCTGTTTGTCTGGTCAGGAGTTCAGCAAACCGCCCCACAAGACTGAAAAGACTGGTGAGTACTCAACCCATTTATATAAATAAACAGGTTAGCGTTATAAGTCTGTTGGCCAATCAAACCTCTTTTCCTCATATTTTAGACTGCATGTATAAGTAGATTTATAAAGAGTGATGGCAGAGGATTTCATCCATTCACATCTTCAGAAACACACCTTTATGATTCTACACCAAGCACATAAAAAAATATCCAGTGATTGACGGTGTTTCCATTCCTTTCCTGCCATCTCTTACTCATATTATTTTCTTCCCTTCATATTCAATACCAGTACCCCCACTCCCACCACTATCTCCAACCCCGGCTATAGGCAGGAAGCAGTGATGGAGTGAGTTTGTGGGTCTTATTGTTTGTCATAAAAATAGGATTTCAGCAGATGGATGTAGAGATTCTAAATGAGAAATGGGATCTAAAGGTTAGTTGCACAAAAAAGGATGGATTGTTATCATTACAGACCTCCCCCTTTTCAGGTGGGAGAGAAATTGGATGTTTTTTGCACAAGCCTATATAACCCCCACCCTTAAAAGTCTTTTCTAACCATTGTCCGATTATGAACCATTTATAAAGCACATTTTATAAAAAAGGAGAGTGTATGCTAATGAATGATCTAATTCTTACTTCATTATATTAAGGCTAATGAAGGGAATATAAAATGATGCTGTAACAGAGAAGTATTTTTACTAACTTGACCGCTGTCTAATTAATTCCCATCTATCCAAACTATAATTATGCATTTGCTGATTTGCTGAGAGCTTGGCTCTGCGAGTGAACAGAGTGGATGAGCTTATGTGAAGAAAATCTACTTCCAGATCTTGGACAGTGTCAACATGTAGCATTACATTTATTCTCAATGTCTGGCTCAATGTTGATTCGGCTTCTTTCTGTAAGTTTTCTGTAAATTTAGTTTTCCCATGTATTCCTAGTCCAGACCAATATTCTTCTCATGAACTCCACTGTACAGTACTTTTCAGCACAGCCAGTCCTCCGACCATCAGTGAGATAGCAAGGTAGCAGATAACAGGTCTGAGCATTTCTAAGGGTTGTGTGAAGTCTGTGTGTGTGTGTGTGTGTGTGTGTGTGTGTGTGTGTGTGTGTGTGTGTGTGTGTGGTTATCATCTTCTGATAGAATCTCTCATTAGATCAGCACCACAAAATGGTAAACAGATGGAGATGGCAGTAGGTGAGGAAAACACTGCATATGTGTCAGATTGTGTTCCTATGGTAACAGTCAAAGGATTGCAGCAGTTCAGTTTGTACGATCACTCCTCTCCATTTACTGATACCCAAAAGATTCAGGCTGGGTTTGAACATTCATACTACACTGATAAATATCTCACAACCTGTATCAATATTATCCTGCCTATGTGTATATAAGATCAAATCTATGAATACAATTTGGTTGTATTGCACATCGTAGTTGTATTAACTGGTGCAAAAGTCAGTTGGGAATACTGGTAAATGCACATTCATCATGGTGAAAATAGAGAGGAAACAGTAGAGTAACACACAACAGATGTTGCATGTTTGTTAGCTCAAAGTCTTAAAACTTCAGTGAAGACATTTTTACTGTGGTGATTGTCAAACTCCACAATAGTGTTCAGGCAAACTGAATATATCCATTAAATCACGTGCACGCATGTGTGAGCTGTATTCAGACATAAAGGGCAGATGAGCTAGGTGTCACGGTAAGTTGACATCAGGAGAAATAAGATAGACAGGCAGAACTAAACTCATTAAAATGGCAGAGCTGATCTGTTTAAATTAATCAAAAGTAATCAAATTTTGAGGAGTTCTTGTCAGTCATCCATACATAGCATGCTGTCATAGTGTCATATCTTAGCATCAGCAGTAATGTCTTTGCTGAGGCCACTGCACTTTTCTAATTTCATCATACTATAAAATATTATCTGTAGTACCGATACTGTACATGTATTAAAGAGGGTTAGTTCATTAATGATTAAGCACATCTATGACAGTGCTTAAACAGTCACAAAAGTGACATCACAACACAAGATAATTCATTAATGAAAGTATAAAAAGATAAAAGCATGAATTACTTCTTCCATTTCATTACAGGTTAACACTGAATGATTACAGATTAACACTGAATCACGCAAGGCCAAAAAAATGCTGCACTCTCTAATCAGAGTAGAGCATTAGTGTGATTAAAAACTAAGTAGAACTGATATGAGACTTTTTACGTGTTTTAAGTGTTTGTTTGCTAAAACCGAGCAAATTAAAAAATCAACAAATATTTAAGATGTGCAACTTGACATTAGAGGGTAACTGGCCAGGTAAAACATTTAAGAGTTATTACAAATACAGTAAATTAACTATGATATTTATTGACATTCAGCTGAGAAACCGTTTACCTCTCCATGCAGACTGCAGTTAAAATTATTTGAATAGCAGAGATCATTCAGGTTTAGTGGCATGTGAAGCTGTGTATCTTCCTCTAACAGTGAAAAAGTCTAGTTATTCTGAATGCTTTTAAGAATCTCTAAAGCAAACTACATGATAGACACTTAACCATGCTGATTAGATATTACACCAAAACTACTGCTTTTAAAGTAAGAAACCAGTTTTTTCCACCTTCCCTTGCTTTCTGACTTCCTCAATTTTATGCTGCTGCATGCTGCTTATTCGGAGTGCCAGGTGAATATTTGACAAGGTAGTGTGGAAAGCTTCAAATATCAGACTTTTTTGAGGACCTGAGAGCCTAAAGCACGTTAATAACCTTTTTTCCTCCACTGAGTTTTAATGGTTATTTGTCAGCCTCATCTCTCCCACACTCCCCTCTTCCACTCTCCTATCTCTATCTGATGCTCATTTATTTTCTGTCTCGAGCCTCCACAATCCATCACTTTCTCAAAGTGTCAGTCAGGGTGAAGTTCCGCCTCCACCTTTTAACTTTCTCACATTTTTCTGCCATTTGATTCATTGCACAAAGGGCTGTCGTATACATGAGTTTGGACTCCTTCAGTAGCTTTTGACATAGGGTCAATTTGATGACTATTTAGCACAGATGGATACAAACTCTGCTACAAAGGTAGAGGGTAGAAGCTGTCAGGAGCTAAGAGAAATGAGAAGAAATTTCAAAGATGAGCCCATAATTACAGGTTTACGGGATATCTTAATTGCTAGATTTTCTTTAATCTTTATTTTAACGACAACTTAATGTGTTTCGTAATAAACACAAACCAGATTTTCTTGTCAGCAGAGGTTAACATGTTGACACAGAGGTTCCGACATTTACTTTGATTCGTCATCCGCCCCTGAGGCAGCACTGCTGTGCCACTGAACATCATCACTGTCTCTCTAAAAAACAATGATTCAAGCTGGTACTGTGTGTTCCTGCTGGTGACTGTGTCATTGCTGTTTATGGTCACTTTTTTAATATACAGTAATGGTTCTTTTTTTCTCTTATTGTTGAAAAGCATGAGGACAAAATATACTGTGCTGGCTAAACTGGTGAAATTCACTCCTTAAATTCAATTTTTCTTGGCAAGTCTGTCGCAGACCCCCACAGAGGGAACACAGGAGGACAGATAATGTTTTGTGTTCCTCTCCTCTGCTCTCACACCTCCTATCCTCTCCTAACACATGCCAGCTGCTTAGGGATTATTTCCTGAGTGATTTCCTGATGAGTGCCTTTACAGCATTTGTAGCTTGTCTTATTTGTAGACTCTCCTCACCAGAAAAATGCTTTAAATACCTTACACTTGCATTTTCCTGACAAGTGATCTCATGAGGCTATGATATTATTATAGCACTGCAAAACTACTTAAGGAAGAAGCAGTGGTGGATATTTTTTAGCAATGACGACAATCATTTCCTAATCATAAACTAGTGGAGTTTTACATAGCTAGAATAACCCAGTCCTTAAAGTAGATACATTAGGTAGTTTTCATAAATCCAATGTATCAAGTGACAATGTGTAATGTCAGCGGAGTTGTGCGTAGTGCTGAATGTTCAGAGAATTATCACCCAGCTCTACAGCTACCCACAGTACACAGTTTTACAGGCTTTATACCATGTTGAGCTCATTGTTTAGCTGTCCTCCTGCAACTTCTTATCATTCTCTAAGGGTCTTTTTCTACTGCAGAACTGCTGTTTTCAGAGAAAATAAAAATCCAAAAACCCACTGTACACTACCTGCTCGGCTAAAGGACAATGAATTAAGTGTAAATTTGTGAACTGTTTCCCATCACGTTTCCCCATCAACATAAAATGTTAGTTTATATCAGTGCTATTTTCATCATTTGTTGCCAAAAAACTGTTAATGTGGGTTTAAAAAATCTACACAGCATGCACACAAGTATTTTGCCTAATTAGACCTCTCAGGACTATGGAGTAACGTTCAGACTGTCTTGATTGACATCTCCTGCATAGACATAGATCTTGATGAGCTTGTAATTCCCATCATAGCAGAAGTCCAATTAATCAGAATAAATGAAAACACCCGTGTAAGTAGGCAGAGCCTTCAGAGAGGTGGCAAATCTGAAAATATTCATGTGAATAATTTTTATTAATTTAAGTCTCATATCACTGGCAAATGATACCATCCTACTAATAGGTTAATAGGTTCACCAGTTCAAGAAATGTTCTTCTCATTAATAGGAATCTGATTTTAAAATTTTTAATTTTTGTTCACTATATACAGTAAAAGAGGAATGTCTCTAAATTCAGATAGAGGAAAGGTGGTTGGGGATCATGGTTTGATTCAAGCAACAACAGCCACAGCTTGAAACTGAAGTGTAATGGCACCAAGGGTTGCTAAATGCTGGCTCCAAAATGTCCCTCGCTCAAAATAGATTCCCATTCAAAAAGTGTCAACTTCTCTGATGTCAGTACATTTTCATTATGGTCTCAGTCTCTAAACTTTAGACTTCTTAATAAGTAGCCTATGCAGTTGGTCATTTTGGAAATTATTGCTATACAGTATTAATAAAGTACAAAGAGGTGCCGCCCATAAGGAGAAAGCTTCAAACTGGCTTCAATACAAACCAATGAGTGATGTCACACCTTGCTACTTCTGTTTTTTTTTAGAATCTATGGTTTGATCAGATCAAGATGAAAGACAGATGAAAAGGCAGAGACAAACTATAGAGGCAGTGGAGTGAGGTGACACTTCTTAACAAAGTAACAGAAGGAGAAAGAAATTAACCGAGACAGTCAGATAGGAAACATGAGGAAGATAGAAGGTCAGATTCATTAAAAAGATACAAGGGTATGTTTGATTTTCTTTTTCTCAAGCTATCAGCTCTCCAGAACAATCCGATTGGCAGTGACTTAAGGTTAGCCCAGATAATGATCAGTAATACACAGTCTTTGTGGAATGCCTGCATGAAGAGGGAGACAGATAGAGACAGAGAGGGTGAGATGGACATAAAGAGAAAGCAAGCAGGACAAGCAGGTCAAGTTGTAACAGTAAGGGTGAGAATAGTTTAAAACTTAACATAATTCAAGTTTTTGTTAATTCAATTGACTTATTTGCTGAAGGGTCTCGGATTTAGGTTGCAGTGTTACATGAGGTTTCTTTTCAGGTGCACATGAAGTAAGGTTTAGTAAGAGGTGTTAAGAGACCAAATAATACCTTAAACAGTAAAGCCCTCAGAAGTTGACAAAATTGGATAAGCACTTAATTGTTTTCCTTTATTTAGCGCAACAGACAACAGAGGAGAGACAGAAAAAGAAAGGTGTAGGAAAAAAGGAAAGTTGCAGTACTGTTGAGAGAATCTCTGGTTGGATGAAGATGTGCCAGGTGAAACCAGAAAGAGACAAGACAGATAACCCCCTCCTCCCTTCACTCCTATCCAACCACTTCTTTTTTGTTTGCTTGCCAGTCTGTATTCCCCTTTCTCTACTCCTCACCCTTCCTTCTTCTTATCACTCTTCCCTGCTTTAGGTCACTCCCAGACTCGTAGGAGGTTGCTGACCTGTTGCAGGTCAGATACCACCTCAACCCCCAATCCATACAGAAGGTTCTTTTGCTTTGTCTGTGGAGTATCTCTCTCTTTGGACCTATTTCCAGTTTAACTAGCTTTTTGGCTACTTAAACTGGGAATAGGCCCGTAGATGCCAAGATATCCAAATCAGTAAGGACCATTGAACTCCTTCAGCCACCTGGGCCTGGTATCTCTAATTAAACTAGACAGATAGATTAGTAGGAAAAGTCAATAAATAAAATAATTGAATTGCAAAAGAAAAGAAATGAGAGAATAAATAAATCAATGCATAAATAACTCCCTCACTCTACACACCCTAAAAAACACCAAACAAAAAGAAGAAGGATGCTGGTTTGGTACAGTTTATAGACTGAGAGTGAAGATGTTTGTGTTTCTGTGTGTTGTCTGATGTAAAATGCTTCATTGTTAGGGGTATCACATTAGAACATTAGGCATCACAACTGTAGAAAATTACAGAAATATGTTTGGCTCATTCTTTTGAGTATTTTTCTTTTCTTTTTGAGTTTTTATTCAGTTGAGCAGCTCTTCATAAAAATGACCATCCTATTAAAGTCAGTTTAACAGCATTAGTGTCATCGTCAATAATTACAAACAAGCTACCCTTTAGTTTTTCGTTATTAATCAAATCAATCAACTGTTGACCTTTTCCATTTTTAACTAAAATCATAATCAATTCATATTTAATACGAAGCGTTTTTAGAGGCCTCAGTGTAACAACTTGTGGGAAGCAGCACACATATCTGGCCTCCATTGTCATAGTTCTGTGTTTTTTATATTCACCTTGACCTCCACACTATTGTAGAGTATAGGGAGTTGATCCTTACAGTGGCTCTGAAGGATAAACACATACAATAAAGCACAAAAGTTTAATGAATGTGCCACAAATCTAAAAATGCTATCAAATGTTAAACTCTTTTTTGTGAGAATACATTGAAAAGATTGAAAGCATCAAATAAAGTCAGTCAGTAGGATCAGGGTTGTATTGTGAATCAGTTGTGGTTCTGTTTGTTAGTTTAATTAACTGTGGTGTTATCACTATTGGATTGTAAAATTCACATGAAAAGTAGCAGAATCAAAGAAGTGCAGGGTAAGAGGGAAGGAGGAAGAGAGAAAGGAAGAAAGATAAGAAGGTAATTCCTAGCCATGATTCAGTGCCTGAAATGTGACCCACAATTCTGATCAATAGCTTTTCGTGTGTGAAAGCAGCTGCTGTTTCTGACTGCCTATCTACCAGCACTTCATCCTGGGTGAGGTTCACAGTCAAATAATCTGTGATGGGTTAGAAGCAGAGCCGATACCATCAACCAGAGCAGCTCTCACGCTGTATCTCTGACTCTGTGCACATGGACATTTCCACTAGAACAATTAGAAAGTAGCTGTCAAACAGAAAGGATTTTGTTTTTTTTTCCAATTGATCTTGAGATCTAAAACTTTGACCTCAAAAGCTCTTAGCTGTTCTGGCTGCTGCAAATCTTACAGAACCTCCATTCTCATTGTAAATACTCACTGAAATTAGAATCACTAAATCTAAACTCAGAATAAGAGACGCCCCTGTTTCTAATGGCCAATAAGGTCCATATTTTGTTTCCTTGGCTGCAATTTCAGGTTCTTGTGCGAGTCATGAGCAGTTACGGGTGGCTGACATGGCTGACACTAGTTACAACATGATTTTGTGAGACACAAACTATAAGCACACAATGATAATTCCTATTACCTTGTGGACAGAGTCAGTTTCACAGTATCATACAAAAAATACATGGCCCTCTTGAGAATATAATGCATTATTAAGCTCTGAAAATGAATGAGCGAAATGAACATCTGCTATGCCAAGCATTACATGAGATATGTCCTCAAAAAGTNCATGTATTTAGTGCAGTGGCTCCCAACGCTTTTGCCACAGTGCAACATCTTAAAATAAAGCAATTTTTATACCTAAAAGAGATTTGAATAATTTTGATGCCTGCAGAGGTCAAACTTTCCTCCTTTCAT
>JANJYP010203728.1:0-12375 GCA_024605115.1 Rastrelliger brachysoma
TTTTTTTTTTTTTTTTTTTTTTTTTTTTTAAACTGTGAATCAAGCAAAGCTTCTCTGAGCTTCTTCTTGTCCAGGAAGTGAACATCATGGGTCACCTTTATAACTCTCATTATCATTATTATTTACTTTGGTGTAAATCATTCCACCATTTTCTTTGTAGATCAGTGACGACCAGGACATAGTGTGTTAAAAGTAATCTTTAAGTAGGCCTTTGTAGTTACAACTATTGTATCATTGTGGTATTGTCTGTGGTTGATGGTTGGCTGAGAGGGGCAATAATCATGATCGTTGATATCTTGTCCCTGTTAGCGCCGTTGTTTTGTACTTGAAGGTGTGATTGATTTAATCTTTAACACCTAAAGTGTCAGCTTTTACATTAACTGATTGGCCAGTGGTTGCTAAACCTTCTGTTGTGCCATGCCAATCTATTTCCTGTAAATGTGTGTTGGTTGATCAGAACCTATGATTAAAAGAATTTTGGAAGCCATCAAATACACAAAAATTTGGATGGTGCCGTAGAGTACTAAGCTTTAGCTGTTTGTTAGCAGTAGCAACCATAAGAATTCACTGAATACTTGTCATTAAATTAAGTAAGTTCCAGATTGTGAATGTTTTAAGTAACATTTGACTTTCTCTTGCAGTTTTAACATAGCACTGTGGCCAGTGTGGTCCTTCTTCACTCCACTCATCCTCTTCACACAGTTCATGGGTGTGGTCATGTTCATCTCTATGCTTGGATGAATGTGATGGGTGAGAATGATACTCCTTATTTTTTAGCCACTTATATACATTTGAATTTTCATTAAATGTCTTTTTAATTTGTATGACATTGTATTTATTTAAACATATGGTGTGAAATCTTTTATCATGAAATATTACATATTTAATACCAATGTTTCATACTTGAAGAATCACAGTTTTACTTAATGTTTCTTTTTGTTTTGCAGCTCCAGAGTCCCACCTCATTAGCTACAATTTTCTGTTTTGTCCTATTTTTGTACAACAGATTTTCAAATGTTTCTTACACAGCGCTTAAATTAGCAACTGCATTGACACATTTCATTAAACTTCAGCACTACTATCAATACAGTAAACCCACTTTCCATAAAGATTTGACCTTAACAACACCAGACATATCCTCTCACTTATTATTATGTTTTAATGCAAACACAGCAGCCAACTTTTAAAACAACTGTCAAAATGTCTTGATGATGTCATATGGGTTTTTTTTTTTTAAAGAAAAAAGGTAATATATCATTACAGTAGTAAAATTTAGGAAATAAAAAAGACAAAAACACAATCTAACTACTGCTTTTTGGGTTGTGCTGCCCTCTGTTCTTGACCCTGAACTCCATTCTTAAAGGGATTTTCATTCATATTAATTTTAGGTTTAAGGATCCTCTCTTTGGTTGTTATATTCTGCTTGTATGTAATTGAAAATATTGTTTTATCTCTTAAGATTTATTTCTCTTATGACATGACCTGTGTGCTTGCATATTTTCATTTCATAATATGATGAAAATGTTCTTGTTCAAAGCCCATGTACAGTGTATCTGCTGAGATTTGGCTGGACACAGTGAGCAGCCTTTCTTAAGCTCAACAATAGTGTCCCAAATTTCATTTGAAACTGTCTAGTTTACCATTGTCCTTCTTTGTCATGCTCTTTCTTCTCTCTGTCTGTCACACCCTTCCTTGTTGGTAGGCTTCCACCTGGAGCATATTTTTTCTACTGTTGTGAGAATATCTGATTTTTCTTCTGAGCCAGCTTGGCTGTTGCCTGTCATTGTTAATGAGTTAAGATGGGACCGACACCAGGGCAGCTTGCTGTGGTGTTTATTTACTGAGATTATTAGCATCTTATTTTATGATTTGTTATTTCTGTTTTATCCCAAACGAAATGTGTAAATAGTTAATTAAAACTGTTTTTCAGTTAAAGAGAAATTAATGTTTTGAGAAATGGGGCTTTTCACATAAGCCATGGTGATGCGAAGCACGCACAATAGAAGGACATAAGCAGATAATTAGAATTCAGCCATCATCAATGTTATAATTTATATCTGTGTATTTCCTACTGTGACATGTCTAAATGTCTTCTGTGGAAAAGTCCCACCGTGTTTATATGAAGAAATATGTGTGTAGCCATGGAGAACAAGTGCAAGAGGTGTTTCATCATTTATAACTGTGTTATGAAAACAAAGTTTTAAATTTATTTTTATTTTTCAACATGACTGTGCTAAAGAATGACAAAACTTTTTCTTTAATAAACTTTTTGTAACTCCTAACTACTGCAGAAAATTGTTATCATTGCTTGACGAGGTACAACAGTAAACAAAGCCAACGTAAAAATTACAAGATTGCAAGATAATAGTTGCATCTGAGATTGCAGCTAAATTACACAGAACTTCGTAGAAACCCTATTTGTGATCAACAAGCTTGGAAAACAATCTGTGATTTTAAAATGTATCTTGTTCCTTATCACATATTTTTCATATGATCAACACAACTTTTAACTGTTCATGTAATTTCTGCTATGGTGGAATGGTGTGCTAAGATAGTCCGGTGGTTATAGCACATGCTACGCAGCCTTAACGATCCTTTGCTGCATGTCTCACCCTCGACCCCCCCCCCCCTCTCTCTCTCTCATATGATTTCCTGTCTAAATACTTTTGAATAAAGGCGTCTGTGCCACAAAATCTTAAAAAATAAAAGTAAAGCATTGCAGTATGCATAATCTTACCTCTTAATTAAATTTTATGATGTTGACTTGTTGGTGATACTGTTGTAATACATATATAGTTAGATCAATGCAGTCATTCAGTATCATTATTTTCAGAGGTGGGCGTATTCCATTTACAGGGCATAAAAGGTAAATTTTCCATCTTACTCCAATCACGTTAAATTGCAACTTTTCAGCTAATTAAAGCCAACTGAAGTACTTATAAATAAGCACAATACGTAAAGTATATTTGGTTACAACTTGATAGTTTGCACAGGTGTTCATAGATACAGGTGAGCAAATATTCTTTGAAGGACTTGTGAAAAAGGATCAAAGTTCAGTATTGAGCGTTATTGGTAAAATGCTTCACATAAATCTCTGCAAAGCTGTTGATTAACTATCTAAAACTAGTCTTTAACTCTGACAGATGTTAATAATATTACAGTGGTTTCATTTCTGACAGAAGACATATTTATAAAAAAAAAAAAAGTCCTAGCTTTATCAAACTGTAGATGCTCTAATCTGTCACATTAATGAATGTGCTATAAATTAATAAGCGAAGTACCATGCCTCACCTCGGGTTAGTAATCTTAACACATCAGCTTATTTTGTGTGATGTTTGGATGTGTAAATAAAGTTCTTTTTTTCAAGATGATAAAACTTTTAAAGCTCAGCACATTTATTGAGCTGTTGTCTGACTGCACCCCATATCGATAGGATTGTTAAGGAGTTGCTAAAGAAAGCTGAGAGCACTTCCTAATTAAATCAAAATGTTAAGACTACGCACATTAAAGAGAACTGATAAATGGCCTAATGAATACTCTCTTCTTCTGTCGCCTCGAGTCTCAGTGATCACAAAATCCATAGCCTACTGAATAGATAAGGTGAAGATGAGCATAGACCTCGTGATGCCATTGTGGAGTGTTAATCGCTATGATGGGGCCCTCATTCTGGCTAGTGTGAGAAAGACGGGAGTCCCCCAAGGTGAGGAAAAAGAAGAAGTGTGATATCTCGATGATTGACAACTAAAAATCAAATCTGACGTTCCATATCTGCTCAGAAGAGTCAAAATACACAGGAAAACAATTCAAAGTTGCACGATTCTAATAAAACTTAACGTCATTTTTTTTGTAATCAATGAATTCCCTGCAGTTTTCTATGATGATTATTTCAACATACACCATTTATTTATACTACTATCATTTGTTTTTGTTTTGTTTTTTTTTTAAAGTTTTTTAAAAAATTATTATTATTATTTAATTATTCAGGATATTTGTTTAAAATGTGCTGTTGAGTAAAAGGATTTAATTACCCCCACCAAAATTAACAATAGAAAACATAACACATGTCACCAGTCCTATTGTCATGCTGATTGCGCGAATCCGCCCAGGCTATATATGAACCGGAGGTTACATGGTCATATCCAATAACAGCGCTCAGTGCTGATCAGTGTTCTCTTTTCTGACATCCACTCACAAGCAGCTACTGTGACTTTCACCTCTGAAATCTGATTCTTTTTTTTTATTCTCAACTTGAAAGCAAACTTTGTTTTGCCACTACATCTCAAACACAGGTGAACATAAGGAGCTGAGTTGGTGGCACTGTGGATTTGAAGCGCTGTCAGGACAGGTCACTTGCCTTCACCTTGTTAAAATCGCAGGTTTGTGAAATGCCATCTTCCTTTTCATCTCGTCTAGGCCTATGCGCTTAACACCGGATAGCCACCCTGAGAGGATTTCAGGGGACCTGGAAAGACTGTCTGGCAGCGGCTCTGAGGATTTGGACGAGGCTCCTCTTTTTCTGTTATTGTGGATAATTCCGTGCTTAGCGTTTTTGGTTCTTTAGGTGGTGAATGGTTGGCACAGTAGGCTCAGTGATTTCTCAGAAACATATGGGAGTTTCTAGAGGACGGGGTCTGGGATCACCAAAGACTGAAACGCAATCTCCCATTTTCAGTGACTCCGTGAGCCAGTTACGACTAGATATTTCAGTTTCAGGGTTAGCCTACAAGATGACAATGGCATCTATCAAGTCCATCTTCAGCGAGGCTGGACATTGAAACTACGTGACCACTGAGCCGGACCTTGAAGATTGAATGAGCATGTTTGGCACCGTACCTATCCATCTGAATCCCCACCTTGTAGCAACAGGTTACGCACCTGGCCTCCCTCAAATGCACTTATAGCGTGCGGCTTTGACTTTCCTCTTCTCTCGGCACTGCGATCTTTATACATTTCTCCTACCATGGTAGAACACAACAGTCTGGATATTATGTGCCTAAACAAGTACTGTCACAGCTCCTCCTCGTCGTCCAGCTCTGAGCAAGAAAAAAAGATTTTCACCAAATTAAAGCTCAATTTGTCAGGGGACTACCCGAGGAAGAACGCAGAGATCCTCAGCGGTCAGTATGGGGCCAATTTACTTCTTATCGGTGCGGCGTTGATGCTGGCAATCGCGAACCATGGCCCATCTGTCCAGGAAGAACACTTGCTGTCCTTTATCACTGGCCTCATGATCCTCCAGCTGATGTGGATGATGTGGTACATCCTGGTGCGGGACAGACAGAAGAACACGCGGACTGAGAGAGATGTCCATGCCACCACATGTTGGATAAGAGGTCAGTGCAATAAAAGTGTAAAATAGCAAATGAATGCCAGTTTTGACATCCATTTGGTGTTTTAAAACTTCTATTTCAGTATGCCAGATATTATTTAAAAAAAAAAACAAAACAACATAATCCTTGTGTGATGTGGTTTTAAAAAATGAGGTGCTATCAGTGCTATTAGGTTTGAGCAAATATGTAATCACTTTGTTTCATCAAGTGTCAAAAAAAATTTCATTAATATTTCTATTGTGTCTATAGGTGGTTTGACTCTGCTTGCACTGCTTTCACTGATTATGGATGCTTTCCGAATTGGGTATTATGTTGGCTATCAGTCTTGTGTGTCGGCTGTGCTCGGAGTATATCCTGTGATCCATGCAACTCACACCATAGCACAGGTAAGTTTACAATCCTGCTTTAATTTCAACAAAGTGATAATCTTTCAGCGGTGTGAGACACTGTGTCTTTTTTTTTCTGTGCACCACTTAACCAGGTAGGTCTTTGAATAATGTGCCCTTTGTTACTCAGGCGAGTACACAGTTGCTGCAACAATATAATCCTATCATTGTTCATGTTGTTTTAGTGCAATTGCATCTCACAGGGGAAAGGGACTTAAAGGGATTTCATTTTTAAGTATATATTTTTGCACTTTGAGCAAATATGTTTTACCATGCTTGTTGTTTCTTAGTAAGCTTTTATGACTTTGTTTTTGTTTGTTTTTTAGGTGTATTTCCTGTGGTTTCACATTAAGGATGTCATCAAGAGTTTTGAAACATTTGAGAGGTATGTGAAATATGTGACATTTCACTTTATAAGAGTTCAGTTGTTTTGATGTCAATTTAGTCATGACACATCTTAGCAAAAAGTAAAGAATGTGTAAAATATGAAATATTTCATGCATGCATATCAAGGCAAAGTGAATCATAACGCTAACGCCGTTCAACTGTTTGTCTTTTCAGATTTGGTGTGATCCACGCGGTCTTCACCAACCTCCTCCTGTGGAGCAACGGTGTGATGTCAGAGGCCGAGCACTTCTTGAACAACCATATGAAACGACTGTCTGCCTTGGGTTACAGAAACCTCACTATAGGTAAGGGCCAAGGGGTCGATTGCTGGCTTGTACCTGGAAGAAAAGTACAATAGTCCACTTGAGAGCTCACTTCAATGGATAAAAGAAAAAGGAAAGAGAGGAGGGTTGTGAGGGGAAGGGAGGTTAGCTCGGCAGCTCAGCAGGTCTTGTTTGTGTCGAACGTTTCTCTATTAGGTTTCAGGAGACACACAGTGTCGCTAGTACTGAGGCCCCCTCCCCAGCCCTTTCCCCACACTTCAGCCACCACCACTCTCCTTGGCAACCCCCCGCTTGACCTCAGACGGCTTTGTCCCAGGCTGCTTACTCCCATGGGTGCTGCAATTACAGTAACTGATACATCTAAGCCTAGGGTTGGGGGGCTCGGCTGCTCCTCCTCATATCCGGCTGACTGTGAGGCTGGCTGCACCCTGACTGTTGTTCCTTTTTAATTAAAGGGTGCAGGACCATAGTGGTGGCCCTTGGGAGATGAGGGGTAGGAGAGGCTGAGGGGGGCACATGGCAGGGTTGAGATGATCTCTAGAGGGCAACAGCCTTACTATAGTTGTGGTGGAGTTTACAAAGAGTAACAAGCACAACATCAACATTTGGTTGTCAACATCTGAGATACTGAATTGATAAGTTTGGCTCATGAGTGAAAGTTCAAATTCAAATGAGTAGAATATGACCAATTAATTCTGACCATCAAGGGGCACCATAGAAAGTGTTTACTGAGTGACCCATATATTTATTAAAAAACAAAAACATCTCTCAGTTCATGTCTCTACCTTCACTTTCCAAATATACTCCAAATATAATCTAAAATGAAGCAGGCCAACTTCTGATTTGAATTTGGTGCCAGTCTAGAAATAGTTTTCTGGCTTTGTTGTTGTGCTGGTACAGATTATTGGAGTGATAGCACAAACATGAAGCTGTGGTTCCCAACAATAATTTTAGGAATATAGCAAGGGGTCACAAGATAAATCGAAGGGATCACAAGATTATTAACACAATGAAAAAGCTGAAAAACACATCTATATTGTGCTAGATAGTTTTTTGGATAGTTTATTTTTTCTATCCTTTAATATTTGTTGTATTTTGAACTACTGTATAATTTCACCTCTCCTGCCTTTAAAGAAATGTTCAAATTAAAAGGTAACTTTCACAAGAAGACAAAGAGCAGTAAAAGGTTACAAACCAAAAAGGTTGGTGAAATAGCAGATTAAAAGATGTGAACTTCTTTCGTTCTTTTCTTTCTGCATGTGAGCAAAGGAGTCCTGTCAATTACTTTGNATTACAAACCAAAAAGGTTGGTGAAATAGTAGATTAAAAGATGTGAACTTCTTTCGTTCTATTCTTTCTGCATGTGAGCAAAGGAGTCCTGTCAATTACTTTGCTGGAGCTGCTCAGAGGTCCGGCATCTTCCATAAGAGATTGTGTTAATCTGTATAAATGAGATGGCATTTGACCAAAACACTCAACAAGCCTAATATGCATTTTGAAATGATCCTCTTGAAACATTTGAAATACATTCCGCTAAACACAGAGTAGTGGTTATAATTTTACCTCAAGCATCAGTATGTCAAGTTGAAATTCCATCAGGATATAAAGTCTAAGATGTAAATTTCTCCAATCACAAGGAATATAATGTGCAAACAAACAGAGGTATGCTGAGGGATGTGTCAGTGTGGTGTCATCAGATAGATAGATGGACATAGTTTTACTAATAAAAACATTTATAAAAAGTGTCAAGTAATAGTATAAAAACAGTCCTCCTTCTGATCTCTCATGCATCTGTATCTGTTTTTGATTTGTTTTTGCAGATCACTCAGAGCCATCCTGTAACTGCACCACCAGCACTTGCTCCATGTTCTCCACCACCCTCAGCTATCTCTATCCCTTCAACATTGAGTATCACATCTTTGTTTCTGCCATGCTCTTTGTCATGTGGAAGAACATTGGACGAACCATTGATCTCTCCTCAAACCGGAAAAGGCCAACTACAAAAACCCAGGGATTGACCTTAGGCCCCATTCTGGGTCTACTTGCCCTGGCCAGCACCATCGGGATCCTGGTTGTTTACATCACTAATGTGGAGCAATCCTTCCAAACACGTCAGTCAGCCATTTCCATGTTCTATATTTACGGCATAGTCATGCTTGTGTTCATGTGCTCTGCTGGTGCTTCAGGTCTGCTCATATACCGAGTGGACCACATGCCATTGGACACCTCAAAGAACCCTTCCAGACAGCTGGATACAGAACTGCTGTTTGGATCCTCTATTGGCTCTTGGCTCATGTCCTGGTGCAGCATAGTGGCTGTTGTAAGCGCAAACAGCAGCCCTCCTTACCGTTGGACCAACCTCATCTACTCTCTTCTCATTGTGTTGGAGAAGTACATCCAGAACCTCTTCATCATAGAGTCTCTTTACCGTCAGCCGGAAGGTGGAGAGCGGGAGGACCCAGAGTTACCGGCTGCTCCAAAAATTTTCTCAGTGACTTCTTCTTTGGCCCCGCCATACAATGGAATCATCAACCGAGCCTATGAGACTCCAGACAGGAACTGTGCCACCATGGAAAATGAGCACGAAGAGAACGGACAGGTCTACAGCTGTCCAAGGAAACCTTCTGAGGTGCCCCTGCCTGTTGGAAACAAAGTAGTGGAAGAATCGAATGTTAAAAGGCAAATCCTGAAGAACATCGCTGTCTTCCTGATAATGTGCAACATTTCGGTGAGCATTTTTCTGGCTGAAAGTTAGATGAGAAGATTACTCTCCGTGGGGTGTTATGTGCCAGACTGCTCTAAGCAGTTGCCAGGTAACCAGTGGAAACACCAGGTTTCCTGTTGGCAGTGAACTTTAAGTAACCTCTAAAACAGCATATTGACATTTTTACTTTTTGGTTTTTGTACAGATTAAAACAAATAATATCACATTTTAATTAGTGAGCTTTAGGGGTGCTGGTGGGTGGATTTTGTTACCATTTTTACAGAAAGGCTGTTTTCAGTTTGTTTTTGTTTTTTTACTAAGTTAAGTTAACCTCATGTTGACCATAGCTTCATATTTAACAAGTGTGAGAGTGGTATCAGTCAAATCAGAAAATGAATGAGTATAGTTGAACTGTACCTTTAAAGATAGAATTCAAACTAGATTAGACCACCCACTTTCTTTTTATCACAGTATTTGCTTCATTATGTGTTTCTTTTATCAGACAAAGAAATGACAGCTTGCTGTAACAAAATATTATTTCTTTCTTTCTTTCAGCTGTGGATCCTGCCTGCCTTTGGCTGCCGGCCACAGTACGACAATGGGCTGGAACAGGAGACCTACGGCTTCAGCATATGGACCACAGTTCTCAATTTTGCTGTCCCTCTGAACCTTTTCTACCGCATGCACGCTGTTGCTTCTCTCTTCGAGGTGTTCCGCCGGGTCTGACAGAATAGTGCAAGTCTGACAATGCCAGATAACATGCACAAGAACACTTGTCACCACTGGCTCCCGAGAGTGTCTCACAACACAGGTCAACCGTTCCAAAGGCACTCTGGGTCAGAGTCCAACAGACTTGAGAGCAAGCCATGGAGACAAACAAAAAATAGATCCCTCAGTGAAGGGATTACAGATGAAGATGAACTTATTAGCCTGCGTTCCTTGAAGAATTAGCTTGTATAACATGGGACTTCTTAAAGATGGCAATGAAAAGAAACTTTGGTATCAAGAATTTTAAAAAGGAATCTTTGTACTTTTTGTTCTGTAGTCACATCTCAGTAGGTTTTCCTGGCTGGTACATTATATAAAATGTCTATGTTGTATCTGACATACACATTTTTGTCCTGTTTCATGTTTCATGTTACTGACTTAAACTATATAATAGAGTACTCACTTGATTACCATGAACATACTACAGTCAAGCCACTGAAGCACCTATCAATCTCAAATAACATATAAGGTGATAGTACTGTAATTCACAGAACCACAAGTGCAATGTGCCTTGATCCATATTTTATCTGTATTTGAAATACATGCATACTGTATATGGATGAGGTTCTCATTTTCTTCTCTTAGAAGTTCAAGTGGTTAATGGAGCTCAATGCAACATTAGAGCTACAAAAAAATGACAATCTTTGCACAGCACTATGTTTTGAATAATTATGTGTTGGACTATAGTTCTCAGAATTAGCACCTGCCTCTCACAATCACTCAAGGTTCATCAGTGCCTTCCTATAGGATGATTATTTCCTGTTCTGTGAAGATGAACTTAAAATTATAGTCAAAATGGGTAGCACTGTTTTGATTTTGCTGGAGTACAAGGTCAGATCACAAAGTTACTGTCAAACACTTGTTCCATTTTGGTTTAACATTGTTCAAATCAGGTGCATCTATATTATAAAAAGTCTACTGAGGCTTGACAGTCACTGTATTGGAACTCCTTTATCAGAAAGGTTCCAGGATTATTGCATCAATATGAATATGAAGGACTGTATGTTTACACATGAAGGCTCAGCTTTAAAGGTCACCCCAACCTGTGCCATCACACATTTCTTTTTGATAAACTCACACATACATATGTACTGTACAGTTTTATATCAAATCAATGTATCATTTCAGTAAGACATCTAGCAAGTTATCAACCTGGTGCTATCTACTGTATTGTTCTCACAGTTTGTGCCAACTTGTAGTAAAATCCCTGTTTGTTTTTTTAGTCAAAATTGCAATATTGTATTGTATATCTTCTTTGTAAATACTGTCATACTGATCAAAATCATTCCAGCACTGTGTGAGATTTTGTGAAATTCCGATGAAATGGTGCTCGTATGAAATTATGTGTACAATAGTGATGAAATAAAGAATAGTTTTTTTCATATTTGAGGTTTATGAATTGTCTTGAGTCATGCTCTTCTTAACACTAAGGATTTTTCCCTACATTCTCAGTGAACTTCTGAACAAGCAACAATTGTAGTAGACCTGGGCACCACATGATGGCGCCACGTATGTTAGTTTGACAGCCTACTCTACAATTCCTCTACTACAAGCAACAGTTAGGATTATTGTGCCATCATTTCCTCGTGATCCTTTAATACCAATCGTTATAAAACACACGATAGTGCACTTAAATAGCAGAGAGAAAGTATAGAGTAAAATATAGTAAATAAATAAATAAATAAATAAATAAATATATATATACTGTTACACAAACACACGCACGTACATAACTTTGCCTATAATTACATTTTGTCAGTAACTTTATTTCTCTGGTGTTTTTCTTATAATTTCCATGTCAGAAACATTGAAGCTTTCCGATGCCGTTATCAGTTCCATCTGCATCAAACCTTTGTATTTTAAAATTATCTCCCCAGGTTCCGATATTAATGTCTATATAATGTCTAAACTACTTGCCTAAATGTTATGTCGGACACAGGTTTCCTTCTGACATGCCATCCTGAGATTAGTTTACTCCGGAGAATTTGGCGTCGGGAGATTATTTTGACGTTGTGTCAGAACGATTTGACGGGAACGCAGACACATCTAAAAATATCCGTGACGTTTCAAAGCCGGAAACGGCACTGCTGCTGCTGCTGCTTTTACAAAGACGCACGACGACGCAGGGCGCACGGAGCTCCTGCTTTGACATGCCCGCTGAGAGTGTGAGTGTGACTCACCTGTTCAAGCACCTCTGAGAAGTGAATGAGCTATGACCTACAGTGCATGGTCTTCACAAAGCAAACAACCACCAGTATTTAGTGATACTCTGTAAATGACTATGAGATTTTGACTAATATTAAAAGACCCATAAGCTTCTCTCGCCGAGGAGCGTGCATTAAAATTATACAGAAGATGTTTTATATATCAGGTTGAAAGTGATTGTAGACAAGTCTCGGTTGTTTTACAATTCACTGCTATCCTTTCATAATACTGGCTAGTAAAAGGGAGTTTATCAAATTTGGACTGCAAAACTATGTAATGTTCCCATGGTGTGTGTGTGTGTGTGTGTGTGT
>JANJYP010203733.1:0-24471 GCA_024605115.1 Rastrelliger brachysoma
CTCATTTGATACACACATTTACAACAGGAATAAAACTATTACAGTAAGTAATATTGAGTTCAGCAGTGCATTGGTTTATTAGTACTACATGTAACTGATCTTATACATCAGGTTTCTAACAATGTAGAGCTCTCTAAAACTCACAGATCAAACATGATTCACTTGGCATTTATAGGGTTAAACAGCACTTTGACCATCGTCGGACGCTAAAATAAAACATTCTTGAGCGAGAAAGCAGCCTCCAGATATCGGCACGTGTGGACCTTAATCTCAAGAGTCATTGTGTTACCGGAGTTGAGTCTGTGCAGCCGCTGGGACCGGAGCTGCGCGCTGGGCCGACACCAGTGGCCAGACTTCAAAAGAAAAAAAGTGCAAGTCAACACAAGATAGAGAGTCGAAAAAGCTATCAGTAAAAACAGCAGCGGATGCCACAGCTGGAGATAACGGAGGAGCTTTTACAGGCCAGGCTTGAAGAGGACGGGGGTTCTTGGCTGTGTAGAACAGGGAGGAAAATTTGACTGATTTTGGAGACATGTCCTCACGCAATCCAGCAGAGACAGAGTACACATATAACAACACAGCGGCGAGTTAATACCTCATCAGCCTATCAGATATACAGAAGGGAATAGTCAGAAATGGTCCAGTCTGCACCCTCGGCTGTGAACAGGCCATAATCCTCTTATGCTCTCACACAAACACACGCAGGACTCCAGCATACACACTTTCATTTTCATACAAACACACTGGCTAAAACTACTCTCGAATGTATAACAAATACTGTAGACTTCAGAATTCACAGGCGCAGTCATTTTCGTCCTGCTCGCACAATTTCACGTTTGTTATCATTTGGGTTTTTATTTTTGTAGCTTTGGTTGTCATTTTATCCCGTTGTGCTAACATTGTGCTCACCAATGTTGGTATCCAGCAACATTGGTAACGTCTGTACAACAAAGTCTGACAGGGTAAGAAACACAAGCAGTCAAGATGTTCAGACAGGTTGCAAGCAAACAAAAAAAAAGACGTGGAAGCCTAAGTGATTTTGTCAGTGGTCCCACAGAACAATCATCAACAAAGAGTGGTGTACAGTTGACGCGGGCCGCAGACCGCGATGAGTCCGGAAGGCACGCACCCACCACAGTTACGTAATTGTGGAGGTTTGCGGGTACGTGTTTGTAGAGACCGGCATGAGAAGCATTTGATGGTCCTGAAACCAGAATTCAACTTTTACTTGTAAAAGGTTTCAATTAAAACTCACTGAGGTGTAATTTGTGAAAATGTCTCCGAGTGCACATTTCTCTTTTGTTAGTTAGGGTTTTATTTTCTTAATCTCAGAATATATAGGTGTATTATATTTCTTGTATTATGTACTTTTTTTCTCTTTAAGTGCGAATAAACTAGCGAAACAGTTATTTACACTGAAATTGTGGGATTCAAGTCCAGTCTCTCCTCTTTTCTCTGTGTGCATCTCACTGACAGTCCAGTCTCTCCATGTGCCGGAATGCATGGATTTGATTGTGTGATTAGCTATGCACAGTGGTCTTTGGGTTACTGATGGGCTGCTCCACTTTTACCGTAACAGCTGGAGAAGCTGCTCCTGTTAAAATGCAACACTCAGATGAACTTTAATCCGCAGCATTTTATCAGTTGCAGGTCTGCGTTTGGAGAGGACAACGTCTTGGCCCGCCGAGTAGTGACCTCTGCTCTACGGTATGATGAACATAGCTTCCTTACCTCACACTGTCTCTTGAAGCTTTTTGTAAAGGCTTTGCATCTTTAACATGTCTTTATTAGACTTGACACAATGAATCATACAAATGGACTGTCACTTTTGGATAGTTCCTCCTCAAAGACATACACAGTGTTGCACTTGGCTGTGCACATAAAAAGTAGTTAGGAGTAGCTGTGTAGGGAATGAGAAAGAGAGCTAGAGAGAGAAGTTTGAACCAAGCCTACTTTCACACCTCTGCACACCTGGTCATCCATCACATCACTGCATTAAGTACACATGATTGCTGGATTGTCTGTTTTGGGAAGTTTCCAAGTATCCAATGTCGTGACTGGTGTTGGGGGAAGGGGTTTCAGACACTTCAAACACTGTTTTGAAGTGTCAAGAAATCTTGAACCTGGGTGTTGACCTACACTAAACTTATGCAATCAATAGTCAAGGTACTATCAAAAGAGATAGCTTCCTAAATTCTAGGCCAGGATCCCAACCTACTTCACCTTATACTTAATATTATCCCTACCACCAACCATACTAATCTAACCTGCAACCTTTTAGAAATAAAAACTGCAAAAAAAAAAAAATGGAACTAGTCTTGTTTTTCTAACGTCAAGAGGACATAAACAGTCACAAACGCAGATATAGAGAACAGCACAGGAACACACACACACAGCTACATATGCAGAGCACTTCCTGTGGGCCTGACTGGCGGTGTGTCGGAGTGTGTCATGTTCACGTTTGTGGTGAGACTAGTCTCAGTGTGGTGGGGAGAGAGGAAGGGATCAAAGAGAACACAAAGGAGCTCTTAATCAGGGGGTCTGTGCCAACCGGGACTAGGGTAGAGTCACATCCTTCAATCCCTCCTCTCCCTCTCCCTCTCTTTTTTCTCTTTCCATCTCTGTCTCTCTCCCCTCCTGAGAGGCTAGAATGGAGGCAGTAACCCATAGCGATAGTATACTTATCCCAGCTGATTGTTTTTGTGTTTTAACTTTAATCTCACCGTTGGCCCCAGCTGGCTCTGATTAGTGCTCTCACGTCACATTCCAACCCCCAACGGTCTCTTACACACTGGCAGTCACACACACACACATACATACAGACACACACACATACACATACACTCATTAGAACCGGGCTTTAGTCCCCAAGAGGACTACTGGTCCCAACGAGATGGCTGTTTATACCGAAAAAGGTCCCAGTGAGGTAACAAAAAGGCACGCACACACACATTTGGGTTCCTTCCGTTTGGTGCTGGCATTTCTAAAATGAACACACCAACAGCCTGTGTTTGTGTTTATATAGTTGCTACTATCAAGCCAAGGGTCAGGTCAGTTTCGACCTTTATAAATAAAAAAACAGACATTTAAGAGAAGCTTCAGTTCAGAGCAACTTTTTCCCAGGCATACATGGGGAGAAAGTTTTGGGTTCAAGGACACGTTTTCATCATGGAAAAGACACTTGGGACACTGCAAGTCTCCACTGTGACCCTGCATGATGCAGTCATACATAGTTGGCAGATGACACCCTCCTGTTTTTAGGTAGCCATAACTACTGCTTTTGCCATATTGGTGATTTTCACCTTTAGATACTGTTTATATTCTGACTCATAATCACTCTCTACACCAAGATACATTTACAAATTCCCCATCAGTCATTAATGAGGAGTGTATTCTATTTATTTAAGTTAAAAAAGATGTTTAAAATCACTATGTTATGGTCAAGGAGAACATTTTATAGAATATAAAGAATATAGCAACATGTTTGAATGCTGATATTTAATTTTGTAATAAAATCAATTATAATTTGGACATTTTCCACATGAAAATGTGTATCAGCTCACAAAAATGAAAAAGAGGAAAATCAGGAAAAGACAAGCTAGAGAAAACGAGTCCTTGGTGTTTTTACAGCTCTTTAATATTTAATTATGTATATATATTTGAAATGGGTCAAATTGGACTCTGAACAGTATGTAAGAGTTAACACATTTTTATTGAGGTATCACCTTCCACTCCTCTATGACTTTCTAACAATAATATATGTGTAATCACAGTATGTAACCGCTTTCACAGATATTTCACCCTTCCAAATTCCCAAACATATTACCGAAGACATTATTTTGGTGTTACTGTTAATGATGTTTCTCTTGCTCATTTTAGCTGAATCCCAAGTTGGCTATAAAAGATAAGTTGGGCTGTGGAAATAATAGGTCCTAAGTGTCTAGCTCAGTGGGAACTGATAAAATAACTGTTGGGTATGGTGCAGAAAACAGTATGATTAAAGCTGTGGTTTGTGAAGGGTGGAAAAGTGGGAAATAAAATTCAACAGTTGCATCAGGAAGGCCACCGGCTACAAATTTCACCTCCACATACAGCGCTAAATAACAAGTGTAGTATAGTCATTACTTAGAGTTAGGGTTAGTGTATCATTTGTAGTACTTCAGTGTTTAAACCTGGAGCTTCTACACTAAACTACAACAAATAAAAAACGTCAAAATACCACTAATATTAAGGACTTAAAGATGTTTTACACATGAAAGCATGTCATTATCGATATATGAGCCCTCGCTCTGCACAATCCTTAGAAAGCTGTCCAGTTGGACGACTGAGCTCACATTAGTGGGAAAGCTCATTAACATCTACCGGAGATCATCCTGATGCACTGTGAAAAGCCAGGCTTAACACACCCTCCTGTGTAAAAGACAGCACACATTAACAAACACCACATCCAGTATATCAGGATGAGTGGCATGTACAGGATTGAAATGGAGCCACATGCTGGATATGTACATCCCTTCCAGTTATTTATCATTCATATTTGCCTGTAAAGTGGAAACACTGATTAAAAGGATTGCTTTAAAAGCTTGATAACACTCAAGTTCTGAATCCAGTTATTTCCTCCCTAGGTCTACATTTTCCAACCTACTCAAAGAGGCCAAGAGATACTTTAACCACCTTAAAAAAAAAAACTAACAGCGTCCAGCCCCCATACTGGCAAGTCCACTGAGAATGCATGTCGGCCTCATGCTTGAACTCCACAGGGTAAACCACAGCCAGCAGCTATTCCCATGAATCATGTTACTCAACAGGTTGCGTGATTAAGGAACAAATGAAAAAGAAAGTAAGTGATTCATGGGACTAATTCAGGCCCCTGAGCTGGGACTTTCTCTTCGTCTTCTCTGACCGTATATTCTAAAGCCTCACCAGCTTCGCATACTCAGCTGACCGCAACTTTCCCAGCGGCTGCTCATTAGAGTGTGTTATAAAGGGTGCCAACAACGGGCCGGGACACTCCTGACACTCTATGTGGGCCGCTTTGAATTAAAGCTCAAATGAAAACCTAGTGGTGACCCAGGCTTTTGACTGCTACTTACCCAGAGCAGACTGAAAGCCGCCTCACCACTGGACACTGTTGTTCAATGGAACTGCTTTTATAGACCGACCGCTGTTCTCAGACATGAGCCCAAAGAGAGCAACAACAAAAAAATCCAGACTGGTGGTTTCAAATGAGTAGCATGAGCAGAAAATATACAATGTTGTACTGAGTTGCGTTCAGCTGAAGCAAACATACACAGAACTAACTACCAGAAATTCAACTGTGGGGTTGAGTTTTATGATTGTGTAGGTTTGGGTGTTGTCCTGGATACGCAACACAGGTGGAAAACAAACCTGTAAATCAGTAGAATATACTTTAAAGGCAAACCAAAGATGAACAGTAAAAATATCTGTCAACATTTCTGACCTAGAGTTGTGTGCACTCATACTTTTTCTGTACAATGATTATAAATTAACTACAAGTCATTACAGGTGTGCTTGCTTTCATTTTTGCCAACTGAAGTAATATGTAATAAAACTCAACTGGTATATTAAGAAGATCATAGCAGTGACTTTGGTGAGTATACTTTAACAGAACTGATGGAAGCAATGACTAGAGCAATGAAAATAAAAACAAACTAAACTTCAATATACTTAATCAGGTTTGATAAGGACTTTAAATAGTTTTCTTGGTTGATAATTGCACACAGAAAGCAGTTTGTAGTTATTTTAAATGATGCCTTGTTACCGATCACATCTTCATCCTGAACTTCACAGTTTTGGACAGAAACATACATGCTAAAGGGAAATTTTCAGGAATTGGACCTCAGTGGATTTTCATTGAATAGCCTTGATACATGCTGCCCATAGAGGTCAAAAGGTCACTTGATGGTTTGATGAATGGGAAAATAATTGAATGTTATGGGCTCTACATTATGAGATCTCATCCCTTCTAGAACACCTATGAATGATGTAACGTGTTAGTGCCATCATCATCACAACAACAAATGAAGAAATCTCTTACAGGAGAATACTGTTCATTCCTCCAGCTGTTTTGGAGGCTTATAATGAAGCAACACTTCACATAGTCACTTTTTTTTCTTTATGCCTTGTTTAAACATTAGATACCTCTGTTAGCTTTCCTAAGGCAGTGTAAGGTTTGGGCAAATTCTACATCCTCCTTTCTACCACTGTCAAAAAGTGCTTGGGGCTCATGTAAGCACCTTGAAAAGACAAGCGCACCAACGGTAAGCACATTCAAACATTTCTACTTGCATAAGCACTTCACAAGCAACAACAACTGTCTACGGTGGAGAACGGATCCCGTGCTTTTTGAAATCTTCTAACCTGAACACATGCGCACGCTCATGTATATAGAGGTCTGATGTGCTTTGACAGGCATGTTGGGAGACCCATGTCGATAGTTTCGGACAGGAGGGCTGGTCTCAGCTGAAAGAGGTCGCTGGTGTTGGTGTCCGCCGAGGAAACTGACGGACAGCACGGCGTCAGGAGACTGTCGCTCGTCATCACGTCACTTAACTGACCGGCCCCGCAACCATGCCAAGGTAAGGAAAGATCAGACTGCTGCTGAACATGCTGTGTGTGTGTGTGTGTGTGTGTGTGTGGGTAAGCAATAGGTTCACATTTTCTAAAGTCTATTTGAATACAAGAATGATGGCTTGATTTGTTAACAGTTTGAAGATAGAATGCACTTATTTTCTAATGTAATGATGCTTTGCTCCTCAAAATATTTTGTGTACCAAGATTCTTGTAACCATGCTGTACAGTACACAGTATTATCAGCTTGGATATATAGTGTATTATACTGTCAATCTGTACTGTATATTCAATACATACAAACAAAGAAAGGGGTCCTAATTATATTTCAGTCTCTATCCTCTGATTTCATTTTATTATTTTACTAGTCTTTTGATTATTATTGTTAATGGCTTTTGTATTGTGTTAGATTCTGTCCTACCAAATGGCATATAAACGGGAAATGGACGTTCAGTCTCTTGCTCAAGGACACATCAACATGGTAACTAGAGGAGCTAGGAATCGAACCACCCATTTTCCAATTGGTAGACAATCACTCTGTCTCCTGAGTCACAGGAAGCATAATGTATAAAGTAATATTGAGTAATCCAGCTGAACATGACCTTAGAATGTTAAATATCTAATGAAACCTAAAGTAGATTATTCATATCAACTGCTTCTAAAATATTCTCACACAGTCTCATAGGGAATAGCATCATATGTAAGGAATGTTACCATCAATTCAAGCCAATGATGAGTATGGGACATCACATGAACGTCTTCTATAGATGGTAAATGGATTGTACTTCTATAGTGCATGACCACTTAAAGCACTTTTACACTACATGTCACCAATTCACATACAAATTCATACAACTGTTGGTGTAACCATTGGGAGAAATTTGGGGGGTTAGGCATCTTGCCAATGGACACGTCGAAATGTGAACTGGAGAAGACGGGAACAGAGAAAGACACATTCTTTTCAAACAAAATAACTATGCTTGTTGTTTTCTAAGTAAGACCACATACTGACAGTGTTTATGTGTTCATTAAGGGTTTACATTTGTCAGGATGGAGCACTGACCTATTTCTCAATATCAATACACAACATGTCTCTCTTTCTTTCCTGAATTGGCACATCCTGACTAATTCTACTGTCTACACGGTGTTTCTGGAGTGTGTTTAAGTCCCTGAATGACACAATACGAACAAGAGATGTATTGCCATCATCAAAATTCTGATGTTATCTCCTCATCTCACTGCTGTCTAACATAGCTTTGTAACATTATAATCTGGGAACCTTTTCTGATGTCTGATAGTGTTTATTCTACAGTACTAAAAACCCGATGTAAGCAATTGTCTCTCTGCATCACTTACATCCAAAGTTAGATCACTGAATCTGATTAAATGTTAATAGCGGCTGTATTTTTCTATCTAAATGTAGTCGCTGCTGTAATACAGATATCAAACACACACATTTACACACAAACACACACACATATACACACGGGTCTCTGTGATGCTTTTCTCAGAACAAGTGTGAAACAAGAACAGCGGCAAATGAAAGCAAACTCGTGTAAGAGTACAGAACTGGTAAGAAGAAGAGTACGGCTCCATTAAGCATAACACTGATGTACTATGGGTATACTTGTGTACAGGTTAACCCTGAGAGACATACAAATACATACTGTACACACACACACACACATGCACACACACACACATATACACACACTGTCAAGAAGTCAGCAAGGGGTCAAAAGGGAAAAGGTTCAGCTGTTGTCTATAAAAGGACAGTCTATTCAAAAGCTGCTCGTGGACCAGAAGCAGGACACAAAGAGGAGCTTCCATTACATATGTATTGCTTTTATATACAGTAGAAAAGCTGTTTTTCAAGGGGCCAAATTTATCATTCTTGGGTTTGAATAAACAGCAAGTTTGTTGTTGGGTAGAAAAAGGTCAGCTTTTAACCTGGGGTTTGACCTTTAAGAAGCATGATTTCCTTTATCTGCTTTCATGTGAAGCATTTGCTCTTTCTTTAAACAGGTTAGATGCGGGTCAAGAGAGCAGAGGACAGAAGGTTTATACTGAGAAAAAAACAGCAAGCTGGTAATGCACTGGCACACACACACACACACACAAGGTAGGATATAAAGACTCACCAATTTTGACAAATGTGGATAAAGATTATTCACTCTGGGGGTTTTAACTCTTACATACTGTTCATATCCTACATACACTGCATGTTCTGCCTCTATTTTGACCCAGTCGAAGAATCCTCTCATAAAAAGTGTCTATGTCAAATTTTAAACCAAAATTGTGTTTAGCCATCACTAGTGGATGTGATTTTTCTTTTTTTTTTAGTTTTACACTAAACAGCTGCTATCACACAATATCATGTCCTATTTTACCATAGACATGAAAATACAACATAGCAATAATGATTTCCATGTATCTTATTAACACTATCAAATATTTATTTCACTAAAACACATGGCAATAGATATGGGTCAAATCTGACCCAGAACAACATCACTGGACACAGATATGTATTACCTATATAAAGTATAATATTCTAAGATATGTTCATTTTTGTGCCACTTTTATGAAAACTCACAGAATTTCAGAATAAAAGACATGTGAGGTGTGTTTACAGCTGTCAAATGTCAAAATGGGTCAAATTCAACCTTAACATTATGTAATTATTTATTATGTATGTTGCATTCAGAGTGGATGATAGCTTTAAATCTTGTCTCTTTATCTGGTGTTCTACAATGTTTATTTCAAGCTGCAGGCACACATATACAAGACATACACACACGAGTTTCACGAAGCACAACTTATCAAAGCTGACAGAAAAGTACATGGACTGCACTTTTTATAGCAAATGTACACATGCAGATAAATAATAACTACAATCTTGAAATGTTGGCGCATGGATGTTATATTTGCCAAACCTCCTAAAGGATTTTAACGTGCGTTCATAACTTATTGACAAAATGAAGAGCATCAGTTTAAATTGCGGGCTGTAATCTGCTTCATCAAACAAGCCAAATGCTTTTCTGGGTCAAAAACCGTTCTTCTATCCCCTCAACAGGAAAACAGAACATACACAAACCAATCAAGGCTTGAAATAGCTAGCAATGTAGCCCTCGTTATCTTGTGTAATCTTCCTCTCAAATTACTGTCAGTCTGCGCCAGCAGATTATTGTGCTCATCATTAGGATCATTTTGGCTCATTTCCTAATTACTGAATTAGACATCCTTGTATTGCTTTTGTTTGCATTTGAGTGACTTGGAGTGGAGAAGTGAGATAACATTATCTCTATAGCATCAGCACGAAGCAGATGCTTTTCATACATCAGCTCTAATTGTTTTAATGTGGCATAATCATGGGCGAGCTTTCACGTTGTACATGTGGCTGCACACATCCTCAATGCACGGCAGGTCTTATTATCATATCACAGTGCAGGAGTACAAACACAAAGCGTATGATATCATCACTTCATTCCCTGTGTGTGAGTTTGTAGTGGCTTTACATCTGACTGGAGTTTGAGTGATATATATACTTTACTCGCTTCTTGTTGGCCTTTCACTTGAAATCAATGCTGCTCGCGTTCCTCTCAGGGAGGAGAGGATATGATGGCAGCCTGTAAAACGTGCTAATGTGTAGAAGCTGCCTCACCCTTCCTTCACACTAGGAAATATCAAAACCATTCACAGTATCCCCAGCGTAATTAGCCTCTATCAACTTTCTGCACAACAAATCATCAGTCACAGATAAACAGTGAGATGAATCCTTATTAATGAAGCTTTCAGAGGGCAGGGAGAGTTTAAAGCTTCAGGTTTGACATTAAAATTGTGTAGTTGTGAATAATGTAACACAAAAATGTATGTGCTGCACACGATTGTTGCTAAGGAGTTAAAATATTTCCTTTTTGTTTATTTGGTGTCACATTAGATGAGGTCAGCATGAAAGCAAAAAAATATTGTGGATGTTTTTTTTACAGCACTCAAATGTAAAAATGGGTCAAATTAGACCCTTAAGAGTTTGTAAGGGTTCAAATCTGTTGTGATTTTTTTTTAAATGATAAAGATGTTAATGCACTTTAAAGAACTTGAATCATGTTGGCTATCAGTGGAGTTAGTGTCCCCTATGGAATTACATGTTATACATACAAGACAGTTACAATTAGACTGCTTGTTTATAATAATTATACGCTACAAAACAAGAAATATTGAGAAAGTTTAAGATAAGAACAAAGGATTGCGGTGTGAAAATGGGCGCGTCTACACTGGACTCATGACACTCCATCATTAAAATGCTGTTAAGTGCTGCACGCCTGTTTAAAATTGATCTTTTTGAAGGCTCCACGCTAAACTGCTGCTTCCTAGAAATCAATACATCTTCATTAGTGATCTCAATATCCCACCAATATAGTAATGAGAGTAATGAGTAATGAGATTTTCACTCAACCCGCTTGTCTGTTACCCTACTGAAATCCTGCACGCTACTTTCTCTAATGTCTGTTAACAGTTCATCCTTCATTATCTATTGTTCTCTAAAATCCTGTTTGAAAAGGAAATACATCACTAAGGAAGTATCACTAATGATACGATTACAAAAATAGGAACACTGACAGTCTTTTGTAGGTATGACATCATCCGTCTCCTTTATAGGTGAACACTTCTTTCTCTGATACTAAACGCTTTTGCTACTTTAGTAGCAGCAGTCATGGATCATACTGCTGTATTGCATCATCTATCATGGCTAAAAATTCATACGGTTTGAAAAGTATGCTGCAGGCTGCTTTGTCATGCAGTAGCTTGTATAATAAATGAATGTTCAGATGTCAGAGCTTCACACATACCAGCACACACCAGTGTTAGAAAGTTAAACAAAAAACATAAAAACAAAAACCTGGAAGACGAAAGTAAAAGATTTTCTTATTTTAGAAGTCACCCGCTCAGCCGTTTCCTCCCGTCCTCTCCTCCAACTTTCTCTGACTACTTCTCAGAGTGAGGTTTGATCTGTAGTGTATGCGACCATACGTGTACACACACACACTCGCATATATGTCTGCGCTGTTAGACAGTCTGTTGACAGGAAGTTCCAGTGTTGTGGAAAAGCCGGGGCCTGGCTCGGCTCAGCTGCCTCTCCATTATGTATCCTATCACTTATTCATACCGCCATATTTTATTGATACACGCACACACCCGCGTGCAGGGTCATGTTAGGAGAGATTGTGTGTGTGTGTAATATATGTGTATACATGAGAGGTGTGAGGAGAATGTGTGTATACAAGGATGTTGAGTGTATGCAACCCCCCCACCCAAAAAACCCCCACTATCTGTGTAAGTGAATGCGAGTGAATACAAACACTCTGCTTACACTGTATGTGTTGCAGGAGTAAGATGAGAGTCGGTGGTACTTGGATTACTTTTTTTTGGATGTAATGAGTAATCCAATGCTTTAGGTCCACAATTTAAGTTTTCAATTATTTAGTTATATTTTCTAAAAAGGTAATCTGTTATTATTATTTTTAATTTTTCCTATTTACTACTATTCCTATAGCCACTTTTTTATTACATGAAAAGAAAACCCACCATAAATTAACACCATTACTGCTTTTTTTTTTCTTCTAAGTACGGCAGCACTACAAGCGTTTATTTTGTGCAAATATTCACATTAGTTTGAATTTATGGAAGGTAATAAGGGTAAGAACACACCCGGGTAACAAGAGTCTGTCAACTGTAAGGAACTCTACTTCAAACTTGAATGTGTTTAGAAAAGGTAGGTGGTGTGTGTTTAGATGGTATATCACTTTTATTTGTGAGTGAGTTATTACAGTATATGTATTACACTGAGGTGTGAAGATGGGTCCAGTTTGTTATGTAAGGTTGTACAATACAGAGCTGTAAATGGGACATTGTGTGTATCATTCCTGCTATTAGTGTAAAGATTTACACTTTATGATGTATGATGCTACAGTCATTATATTTAAAAGAACTCGAGGAGGAATCTTTGCAGTAAATCAGATATTGATACATTTAATGACATGGAAAGATTAAAAGTAGAAATAAACACTCCTAGTTAGTAAAGGGATGCACATTTTGCCACAACACAGCTGGTCCGTCTCTTGATTTTTTTTTTTTTAACCTGACCTGGATCATACACAACCCTACGAGCGAGCAACACAAGTGCAACACAAGTGCAGCATGTTAAAATCTTCACATGTGCACTTGGCTCACTTGTTAGCTGTCACGGTACTCAAGTACAGGAGCAGATGACGCCCTTGTGCACTTTTGCAGTTATGGAAACTATGACCCGCTTGATGTCATCTTCTCTGTATTTGCGCGTATAGAACCGAAACAAGTTTTATCAAGTGTGTGTGTGCACGTGCTAAACCAGTGCTCCTTGTGCTACTTTCATGTCTGTGAATTCACAAAACTTGATTTAAGTTTCCTTTTAAGTAAAATCCCTTCATCGCATTACACAACACGTTACTGTGTGCTCTAGTGTTTTAGTGGCTTGACTGCAATAATATGATAAATTGATGCTTCTAGTGGTTTTAGTTTAGAATCCTACAGGGGTTTAGGATGCTTAAAATGAATTGTATACCTGTTGTGACACACCACGTTCAAAATGAGAGTTAAAGGCCTCCCCCTGACTGCTTCTCTGATCACACAGAATTTTGCATGCTTTTGGAGTCACAGTGAAGAAGGAGGGAAACTTTTCAAGCAGTCTCTCATCGAATGCTTTCATGCCATTGTATTTGTTGGTCGGCGTAAAAAGTGACGAAAGTGCTCTTTTGACAGTCTAAATCCCATTTAGTCATCTCCTCTCACAGTTAAAAATAATGTTGATGTGTTTTTAATGTTCTGTTAAAATTCTTCAATCGTTAAAAAGGAATAATATAATAATAATAATAATAATAATAATAATTAAAAAAAAGATGTTTGGTAGACTCTCAGCTGGCAGGAGGGGTGTGTAGGTGTATGACGATTGAAGAATCAGAACCACACTAAATGGACTGGAAGGAACTGATCAGCACTTTCCATTTAGCACTGGGCAGCGTTGGGGAATGTTATTTTTTGAAAAGTAGCTAATTACATTACAGCATTAGAAACCTCTTTGTGATTCCTCCTCATGTATAGTGAACGCCTCCTTTAAATATAATGACTGTAGCATCATCACACAGTTACGTCTGCTCCATTATGACACACATAATGTCCCATTTACAGTGACTTATTGGACTAAAGTGTCTTCTCAAACCATCATTCAGTATAAAATGTACAGTGATCAAAACTGTTCAGTGTCTGAGTTGTCACATGATGGAAATCACTGGTATCAGCTGGACTGACAGTATGAAAGAAAATGGCCTGGGTACAGTTTGAGTGACGGGTCACAGATCACAAGCGAGGCAGTGAAAGAGCGATGTGAAAGGAGCCAGAGTTTCAGGAGTCGGTCGAGCGACACGAGCCACAGCAACAACAACAAGTGTTTTTTTTTTTTTTTTTTTACTGCGTGCCGCCGTCGCAGTCGCCCGCAGTGCTGGTGAAACAGATTGGGTGAAATGGAAATCGCCCCTCTACCACAAGTCCATTTCTGATGCTCGGCACAAAGTGTGTCTCCGAACCCAAAACAGACACACGGAGAAAAAAATAGGGGGGGGGCGGGGGGGTTAAAAAGGGCTTCCCACCACTCTCACCATCTCTCTCTTTTCTTTTTCTCGCCCTAATTCTCTCTCTCTCTCGTTCTGCTCTCGCTCGGCCTCCTTTTTTCTGTGAACCCTTACAGCCCCACGTGTGTGTGAGTGTGTGTGTATATGTGAGTGTGTGTGTCTCCCTTGAGCGAGCTGTTAAGTGCAGTCTCCAAAAAACTCCACAAAAGCCCATTTGCAGTCAGCTAGAGCCACACACAAACACACACAAACACACACACACAAACACACACACACAAGTGCAGAGTGACACTAACACGCAAAGACACATATACACACAATTACATTCTGCATCCAGAACACACATACACACACACAGGGCCCCTCACACATGTAGACACACTCTCCCGACACTCACACACACTTTTCACACTTCCCTCTGGGCAAACGAGGCAGAGTGGCAGAAGCGGGGCTTGGGATAAATGATACAATGATATCCAGGCCTGACTTGTCAGTGAAGTTGAGAGAGAGGATGAGGAGGAGGAGGAAGAGGAGGATGATGAAGAAGAGGAGGAGGAGGGGTGAGCGGTGGCGGCTCTGAATACAGGAATTATTCTTCATCGTCTCACACTGTCGGCGCACATTACGCTCAAACTCTCGCCCTGGCAACGTGTAGAGAGAGAGAGAGAGAGAGGTAGTGGTGGTGACTGGGGGAGGAAGAGGAGGAGGAGCGCTGAAGGGCAGATATAATGACCACACTCTGCTTTCACACTCGCCGTCTCTTCTCTCAGCACCATACTCTCCGGCCCCTCACTTTCCCCCTTTTCTGTTCTTTCACTCGGCCCCTGACGTCTTTTTTCCCCCTCTCTCTCTTTCTCCTCTGCGTTTGTTCTTTCTGTCTGTCACGGCAGCGTTGAGTAGCTTTCAGGGAGTGCACTCATTTGCTCTCTCTCTCTCTCTCTCTCGCTTTCTCCTCTCTCTTTGGTTAAAGCGAGGGGACAACACAGCCCTCTGGGCATGTCACAAAATGATTAACTAATAGTTTTGAGTTAGTCAAGTATCCAAATGGTGCAAGTGTGTGTATGCGTGCATATATGTGTGTCTGTGTGGTCCTGCCTGCGTGACTACTTCAGTCTGTACATTAGGGCCCCGGCTATTGAGATCATAGTCACAATTATGCAACGTACAATATACATACAGCTGTACACATGTGGAAGCTGCGATAAAGCCGGTAGCTAAAGACTGGCCATATTTACGTCAATTGAAATGTTAGACGCTGAAAGACTTTAAACCGGTTGGACGCTTCGTTATTTATGTAGTCGGCTCTCCGGATGAACTGAAAGGCCCAGGAGTTCATGACAAATCAGACTGGCATGTTGAAAAGTAATATTGTTACATTAAGTTTGCTGAAGGGGAAGTAAAAGCAGACACATCTGATGTCTTTTGATGTCTTTTCCTCATCTTCTACTAGCTGGTATGTTTTAATCTGTACAGTATGTCCCATGAGTTCATATCTATCAGTCACTATTAAGACTACATAAGGTCAGTGACCTTGAGCTGGGGGTGCGGCACACATTATACAAACCTTACGTAAGTGTGTGTTTTAAACAATTAAGCTGGATCATGAATAAACTTCACCCTTACGTACTGTTCGGGATCATATTTGATGCATTTTGACAATTGGAAAGCAGTAAAAACAATCTAAACACTGTTTTCTTACGTAGAGCTTCTCCTAATGTGACACAGAATATATAAAAATAGAATTATTTCAGCATCTTATGAACATTTGTATGCAGCTGATTTACTTTTTTGTCATGTATATTTAACTAAAACATCCATAAATTACTGTTGCATTCTTCATGTTTGATATAAGTCATTGAACTCATCATGTTCCCATGCAGGATATGTGAGATTGCTCATGTTTTTAATTGTATGATTAAAGGTGGGGTAGGAGATGTTTTCCTGGAGCATTTTTCATCATATTGCTTAAAATCCCCTTCACACCCACATTACAACCAATTAATGAAATGCTCCGACGCAAAAATAAAAAATGTAGTCACCTGTGGAACGGACAGGACTGAAAAAACTCCATCCAATCATTTGAACAAACCCGTTCAAAATGATTGGATGGTGGTATGTCTATCAAACTCAACTGCCATTTCTCCCTCTTGACACCCCCCCCCCCCCATGCCCTGCTATACTCCGGAAGCTTCAGGAGGAAGTGTGAAGAAAGAGGTTTGAACTTTTGAATTGTGTATTTTCAAAATATTGCTTGTTCAAACTGTTTTTCCAGGATCCTCTACCCCACCTTTAATGTTTCCATTTTTTTTTTTTTTTTTTTTTTTTACTATTTTGGGTTTTATTTAATTTTTTTCTAAGATGTTGTGTTTTTATGTTTGTCTTTTGTTTCCAATTTTTTTTAACAGTTAAATGTTTTGTTTTTATGTAAAAGCACACTGAGTTGCCCCTTGGTATGAAATATGTGGTGTATGTGTATAAATAAAGCTGCCTGGCCTTGTAAATGTTTGATTATCCATAAACAAAAAAAGCATAAAACTGAAGAAGAAGAAGGATTAATTATACATTTACAGGTGACTGATGAGGCGTTGGAGAGACTAATTATGAAGAGATACTGTGGACATGTTTGAATATGAACAGTATGCGAGGGTTAGGGTTAAGTTAGGGTTAGGCGAGCATCATGCTTCCATATGAAACGATGTAGATTAGACAGTAGGAGCTTTTCCAGTCACCACATCTCAACCTCTAGCTGAAGACTTCTAAGAGATGTAGGAGTGATGTGTTGGTCAGTCCTCTCCACCACCGTCATCAAAACACTAAATGAGGGAACATCTTTAGAATAACAGAGCTCTGAAGCTGTTTCTCTTGTGCTTTTTTTCGAATCAACATAAAGTACACAAACCATCTACGAGTGACCACATCTGGAACGCATACACTGTCAACATATATCTTTTGATTCGCTTCTATATTCCCTCATGGCAACAACAACCGCGTGATTAACATTTATATTGTTCTGTTTGGCAAATCAAGACATTTGATTGAAGTTGAGGAAAGAGTTGGTCAGTTTTTCACGACATTCTACCTTTAAATACTGGAAATGTTAACACGGACTAAGGCATGTTTACTTTACTTAATATCCAACTGTGCCGCCACCTTTCCTATACCCTTAATTTAGTGTTTTCGATGCATAAACCTGACCGCACGTGCACCACAGGACACAAACGCTGGTTTTGTAGGTTTGCCTGTTCAAACATCCACAAAAAAACATCAAAACAGCCTGAACTGGCTATCTTTCTGTTTTTTGACCCAACAGATTGAATTCTGATAGTGAGTCATTTTGCGGGTGCTTAAAAAAATGTATCCACCACTTTATTGCTGCTTCTTTTCCCAAGATTGTGTAAAGGGAAAATAGCTTTTTAGGCACAGATGTTGTAAGTTGTAAGGTCAAGGTGGTGTGGCCACGATGTCACGTTGGCATCAAAGTGTGGTCCACTTGGTCTTGGTTGACCATACCCCTAGATGGTACTGCGCTCAAAATGTGTTCCCATGACTTTGCTGACCCATGTTATCCAAAATAAGTCAGTCTTACACTGCAAAAAGATGCAATGCAAACAAGGTTGAATGTTAAATCCTAAAATTTTGCTGAAAAAAATATACTCAGATTCATGTCCTTTTGCAATCTTACAACATGTATTCCACAGTCACACTTTTAAAAGAGTTACGGGTAAATACTATTCTAGTTTATACCAGTCAACTTCCTCAGTCAACTTCCTGAAAAAGGTTACGAGGTACTTCAAAAACAACACAAATGCATGCTTTGCTTATGGGCCTTTAGAGATGCTTATCAGTCCATGTAAACAGCAGATGAGAGAGGATAGTGGTGACAGTACTACTAGATCCTAACATACAGTATTGTAACCAAGTGAACGGCACGTAAAAAGTAAACAGCAGCCTCGCTCTTTGAGTGAAGTGAATGCAGTGAGACTAGTCGCTCTGGTCACGCTGTTTACATTTCAGCTACAGTCACTTCCAAACTACGACCGTTAGTGGAGGAACTGGACTTAGTGCTTTCTTTCTCTCTCAAAGTTTAGTCGATGGTTAAGAAGAATGTGCATGTACGTCTACTGTATACACCACTGAAAGAGTTATGGTGTGCATTTAACAATACTCGGTGCAGTTGTCAATGATTAAAGCTGAGAAAGCAAGGATTATAAAAACATTGACTTGCTAATGAGCCCCTGTCACAAAGTGGTGGTGGTGGGGGGGCTATAAAATATGAAAGCAACTTTAGTTAAAGACCCTGTAGATTTAGTGCTGTGACTAGAAAAAGCCATAATGATTAAAAAAACACATTAATTGTCTTTTTTCATAATAACATTGAGTAATGTTTTCACAGAATAGGAAAAAAAACACTACTTGAATATTTGATTTCACAGCAGACACTTCCATTCACACACACTCATGCTCACGCACACACACAAAAATGGATGGTGTTTTAAAGCTAAGTGACGTAGTAGAATACTCGTAGCGTTCTTGGCAAACTATGTAAAGTCTAACCGCCAGCTATTCGTGTCATGAATTGTGTTTACCGAAGTTAGACAGCGAGTAAATTGATTGAATGTGTGTTTTTGTTTGTTTGTTCATTGGGTGAATATTTGGACAAGTGTGTTATGTATAATCTGTTTTTTATGACAGGATAAAACCAAAGCAAACTGAATCTGTGAGAAACGTTCATATTCAAGTACATCAGCTGATCTCAGACACTCCATAGGGCTGGATATTGTACCTCTGTATTTGACTCCTATTATGACTATGAATTTAAAGAATAATATTGAACATTTTAGACTATTTAATTTAAGCATCTTATACAGTTGCCTATGTTAGGTCAGCATTTGACAGCTCAGGTTTTCTTCACCCTTACACACTGTTCATATTCTGACTCACAATTCGTCTCTACACTAAGTCACATTCATAAAATCACCATCAGTCATTAATAAATGTTTGATTCATCCTTCTTTGATTAAAAGACATTCACAATCACTATTTAATGATCCAGGAGAATGTTATTTATAGAATGTGATAAATACAACATGTTTGAATGCTGATTTTGGAATTTTTGAAATGAACACAGGTTAAATTTATTGTCCTAACATTTTTAAAATGATATTACATTTTGTATACTGTGTGTCACATTAGGAAAAAGTGCAGTTAAAAGAATGTTTTACAATGTTTTTACACCTTTAAATTGTATGTACAGTATATAAGAGATAAAAGTGTTAAAATTCCTCAAAGACAATAAAAGAAAATGTACAATGAACAAAACTTTTAACACACACATACACACACTTTCACATCTATACATTAACGCACAGCCAGGATCAATATATACGCACATAGACACATACACAATCTGTGAATGTTTGAATTTAAAAGCCTAGATAGCTTTGGCTAGACACCTTGGATCCATTACATCTGTTGACTTGCTTTTCTTCATAGAATAAAATATTGTATTGGTAACACATCAGCACTAAAATTGAAAAATTCTAAACCGCAGTCAAGTCAATTCAGTGACACATTACAGACATCAACAACACGTTATATAAATAAAGTCTGACCAAACATACATACTCATCATGTCAACTGTCAGCGGTTTGTTTACTTGCAATATGTTACCAATGTCATTAAGAGAGACAGCGAGTATTACACTGCAAGAAGCTGAGAGTAGTTTTGCATGCATGTATGAGACGGTATGTTTTTTTTTTTGTTTTTTTTTTGCGTGCATGTGTAGAACCGAGGCTAGCAGACATCTGCGCTGATTGATAGGAAGAAAAGAAGGACCTCCAAGCCGGTCAGCCCTGCGCCCCTCCGCCCGTCCCAGTGCGTTGTTTCTTTTATGATGGGTATCAGTGTACTAAAACAAGGCTGAATAGCAAAGAAACCAGTCAGTCGGCAAGATAATAGCCTGGCTTTGTGTTAATGGAGTATGCAGCCAATTCAAATACAGGATGTATTGTACAACCATTAAATCACACAGCTGTCTGAACAGGCGTGCAGTCTAGTTTCCATGTTTCCTTAATAGACCAATTAATGAGGTTTTCTATGGAATGATTTATATAATGGCAAAATGTAAAAAAAAGGCTATTCATTTTTATATAACAGAAAAAAAGATGTGTTTTTTCTCTGTACAGCTTGTTAGCATGGCTTTAAACTCCTAGAGATCTCCTAGACATGGTTAAATCACATTATTATAAGGTGATAAGAGGTGTATGCAGACACCTACTTCATACGCCCACTTGAAAGCACTTGACTTTAAAATAGCTTTATTATTACATATGCTTGCACACCTGCTCCTTCATCCAATATCTAATCCACCGATCATGTGGCAACAACTCAGTGGTCAACAGGTTCAGTTGTTGTTCAGATCAAACATGAGAATGGGAAAAAGAAATATGATCTTAGTGACTAACTGTGGAATGATTGTTGTTGCCAGAGAGAGTGGTTTGAATATCTCTCTGAAACAACTGATGTCTGACGCACGACATTCTCTTGAGTTTAGAGACAGCGACAAAAAAAAAAAAAAAAAAACATAAAAAAAACCCCAAGATGTTATGGAAAAATCGGAAAGCATCTCGGAATGCACAACACATCGAGTATGGAAGTGAGCGAGCTACAGCACATCGGGTTCCACTCCTCTCAGCAAGGAAGCAGAAAGTGAAGCTACGGGGTTTCAACAAAAAGCTCTCTATTTGTATGCAGATGTTAAGGTTAAAATCTGACATAAACAAAGTGAATCCATGCATCCATTCTGCCTCATGTCAATGCTTCAGGCTGCTGCTGATGGTGCAGTGATGTAGGGAATATTCTCTTGCTCCCTTCATACCACTTGAACATTCTCTAAATGCCACCGTCTACTATTCTTACTGACCATGTGTATCTCTTTAGGTCTGCAGTCTATCCATCATCTAATGGTTACTTCCTACAATATAACGTGCCATGTCACAAAGTACACATCATTTCAACCTAGTTTTCTTATTATGGGCTGCACTCTAACATGTAAGCATTCCCACTTTACCTAAGCCTGCCATTTCACCTTTTACTTAGTGATTTACAACATTTCCCAGAATGGGACAAGAATATACAGTATATGTCTTTATGGGTCAGTGACAAATAAGGGTTGGCAAGATGAGAAATTCAAAAAATAACTTGCTGCTGAAAATGTCAAATGGTGTAACCACAAAAGAATGATAAATATTAAAGATTTTATCAGCCTACAGTGTATTTAAGTAGACTTAAATACCAGTGCTACTAAAAAACACGTTGATATGGTATGTTATTGAGAATTTAGTGTTTTTAAGCAAGTTGAATTATTTGGTACAAAAATTTTATGGTTACACCACTTGGACATTTATAATATATTATCTCGAAATGGATTAAAAGCAGAAATTTAATGCTGGGTCCACAAAAAAAGAATGAGTGCAAGCTATTCATACATTTAAAAAAAAAATGTAACCACTTTAAATTTGAATAAAACACATAGACACAAAAAGAAGCATAATTGTCCACAGGGAACACTTGATTATGCTTGCCGGGGGGGTGGGGGGTGGGGTTAATCAATTAGAAAGTCTACATTTGTGTATTCCGATAAAATATGAATGAACAATACATAGGATTCTTTACTATCAGGTGGCCTAGATACATAGTTTGCTTTTTTTTGTGCGCCTACAAGTGATTCAGATCTGATTTTTTTTTTCCACAAGTGTGAACGAAGAAAATCAGATTTTAACATATCAGATCTGGACTACTTGAATTTCTGGTTCTAGATCTGATTCATCATATCTGATCTCTGGCTGTTTGAGCATTGTCAGAATGGTCACAATGGAATTCATGTGTTTTTTTTGTCTGTTTCACTTCTCTGCGCATGTTGCCATTCATGAACACTAACGCTACACAACATCAACTGTTTGCTTTCCAGCTATGAAATAAGTTTGGATGTTCTGTCAGTTTGGTTTTCACACTGCACTAAGGTCAAATGAACTTCCACTACTTTTTAATGCAACTTTGCACATCGGTTCTTATTTATTTAATTCATTGTGTTTTAATGTAATTTTTTGTGAGTCTTTCATGAGTAGGCCTATATGTATTAATGTTGTACACATGCCAGCAGACTCATGTCATTCACGTCAATCATTTCACAATTGCACAAATAACGTTATTGTTGATATTCTTGTACATTCACAGCTCACACTTCTATCTGTGCATACATGGCAGTTTAGGACCTCGACCATGTGTCCACACCAGAGTGTCTTACTAACATTAATGGAAACTATTAACACAAAAAGATGGGGCATGACTAAAAAAAAAGAGAATTAAGCATTACAGGCTTTAGTGTGAACATACAAATGGTGCAGTGACCTTTAAACAAACAAACAAAAAAAAGGTGCATAAATATGTGCGTCATACTTCAAATCATACACATGCCCTTGATAGGCCTTCTAATGCATTATGCACACTGGAAACAGTTCCGACGCTTCACTTAAAAAGCATTACCCACACCTAAGACAGCGTTACAAAGCTCTACAGCATGACATCCAACCAGCAGCATTACGTACTATATTATATTATATCATATCATATCATATCATATCATTACACTATTGCTGTTAATTACAATGAACCTACAACAGATAGTCTACTGTGATTAGGGTTGCAAAATTCCAGGAATTTTCAAACTTGGAAACTTTCCATGGGAATTTATGGGAATTAACAGAAATGAACAGGAATAAATCGGGAATGTACTAAATTGAAGATATGTTCTTAATAGGGAACTTAAATAAAGTTAGGGAAAATAATATTTTAGCATAATCCTGACTAAAACAACCAGATATCATCAGTACAGTTGAATATCTATGCTATCACATGTACACATAACACACTGATTACTGCAGGGCTACTGAGACCACGCCCCCTACGTGCACTGCATTCCTCCATCACGTGCACAAATGATCTCTAGAGTCCTGGACCTCACTTCGAACCCAGAGAACCCAACTATTGAAGCCAATTTTGAATATTCCCAAAATTACTGAGCTTAACTTCCCATGGAAATTTTCCACTCCTTTGCAACTCTAACTGTGATGTTGGTTTATTTGGTGACAGAAAGTGACAGGACTGCAAAGCTCCTTGAATTATGAGAATAAAATAGAGAAGAGAGAGTTAGTTTTGTCATTGTACAGGTGTATACAATGAAACTGCTGCACAATATGATAAAAAAGGAACTTAAAAAGTAACTAAATAATGAAATTCAAGTTAAAGTCACTGACACAAGCACATACACAAATTCAATTATACATACAGCACTTAGTACCTATATGTAAAGATATGCTTGCATTGCACTTGCATTTAAGTAAATATTACTTTACATTGCTCTATTATAGTTTTCACTTCAGTCTTTTACACTTTTATACACATACATGCATGTGGGTATTTCTGTGTATATATATGCATATGTGTCCATAAATGTCTATTTTTATCAATCAATCATTATTTATACAGCAGAAATATAATATACATTACAACAAAAGTCATCTCAGGACACTTTACACATAGAGCAGGTCTAGACTGTACTCTAATTTTAAATTAGATACCCAACATTCCCACATGATCAAACAATTGGTGATGTATGTATGTATGTATGTATGTATGTATGTATGTATGTATGTATGTATGTATGTGAGCCATGGCATATCAAATGGGCACAGTTTAGATTTTATGTTTGTATTACCTTGAATATCACCCCACTGTTTGTATTTTTCTGGTTTGTGGACCAAATATGGTATCACCCATGTGATTTATTGCATACTCCCTTTGACCCCATGCCTGTCAGGGATAATAATCGGCCTAAAGTCACATGAACACAAACCACTCATACATATCTGGATGACCATAATCATCTATTTTTTTCATACATTTTTTCACCTTTTTCTGTATTTAAAACTACTTTATTGAACTATTGCTTGTAGTCTGTTCTGTGATGACCCTGATGAAGGCTTCAAGCTGAAGGCCTCAAGGAGTAAATGTATTGCCTATAATGAATGAGAACATTGCATTTTTTAAGGTTAGAGACAAATTTCACAGTGCTGTACCTTAACATCAATGCATTATACAGTAATAACACTAGAAAGAAACCTCAAAAATCAACTTGAAACTCAGAGTGTGTCATGCA
>JANJYP010204237.1:0-14782 GCA_024605115.1 Rastrelliger brachysoma
TTGTTCTGTATGATCAATGTTCAGCTACTACAAAACAAAGGCGCTTCCCAAACTGTATGTCACATAATGAGGTCAATGTAAGAAAACCTCTGAGTGCTGTCATGCTGCAGGCTACTTCCTCAGTCTCAGGAAGGAAACAGTTTGACCTTTAACCAAAACAATGTAACAGCGATGTAACAGCTGACTTTTTAAAATTTGGACCACTCACCTGATTCCCAAGCAGACGAACAGCTGGAACTTGCCCTCTTTTCCTATGTTTCGAGGTGAAGCATTGATTGCATTGACATAATGGCACAATGAGTCACAGGGTGGACCCTTTGTCAGCGTTGATCCATGCAGGTCACCCATCTGATCATCTGTCTCCATGGAGACCACTGCTTTCTCTGTGGGAAAGAGTTGGTCATAGTTTTGGCTTTATTATTAGAATTAATTATTAGAATGCAATTACAAAAAACAAACACTGGAGGTAGATAATGTAACAACATTTTAACAAATATCAATCATGCTTAGCTGCGTGCAATTTGATAGGTCAAATTAATTTTCCCTGCCACTAGATGGAGACAGGTGACACATCAGCAAGAAATGACATCACTTTTAATGTTCACTGAATGCCTTTAACAAAGTCTCACACACATACACAGTACTTACCCACAAAGTCCCAAACAAACACATTCCTCTGGAAAAGACGGTTCGATTTAAACCCATGGAGGAGGAACTTCTCCAAAGAAAGCACCAGGCCTCCTTCACCACATAGTAAGACTGTCAAGTTTCCTCTCTGCAAAGACAGAAGTGGGACCAGAGTTAATGTCGAAACTCTGAAAAAAAGGCTCATCTTTCAGTTTTGGTAAATCCCCTCACATGAGACACAAAGCGGTGCAATTTTCCAAAACCCTCCACAGCGGAGAACAATTTATTTACTCTTTGGATTTAAAAAGGCTCCTCTGTTATTTGCTGTACTAAACAGAAGATAAACACCACTAAACAGAGAATTCTACACTGATGCATGTGCAGGGGTTTTGTCCTGAGCGTTATCTGGCTTGCTAGGAAAAAGTATGATTACTTTATCTACTGGCCTCCCTTTCAATTTGTAAAGTGATCCATCAAGTGTGCAGTACTTTTTACTTGTTGAGACGAGAGGCGCTAGAGTGATGCACAAAAAGGCACAAATGAGGCCCAGGCTGGGGTAATGAACCATGTTGTAGATAAAAATAACACACACAGTGGCCTGACAGACTAATACATTGCTGCAGAGATGCTCTGCTTTGTAGTAACCATTTTCTCACTATTTTAGAAGAGTCTGACAGTGATGATTATTTTCCCTTCCAACTTTGCAACATCACAGAAACATTTTCGGTTTTTATTTCTTTTGGTCCTGTGTTATGTAGGAGCTCAGTCAAGGGGACACACACAGTATTGCAGTCACATACCTCTTGTTCAGGTTTGTGGAAATGTTTAACGAGGTTGTTTGCCGCCTCCCTCATGTCTTCGTGTACTTCAACAGACAGAACTCCTGACAAGAGATAAGAAGCCACAGAGAGAATAGTTATAAATAGAAACATGAGGATGAGTGATGACAAACATGATGGAAGAGGAACAGAGAGAAAGGTGATACCGCAGCTCAATCTGTTATTACTAAAAAGCTCAATAACAACAAGTAGGTCAGTTAATATGCTAAAGAATGTGTTCTTTGTTAGTACATACTACTCCGGTTGCCAAGTGACCCCAACACTGTCCGCATGCTCTGAGAGGGAGAGGCCAACTCTGGAGGCGTCCCTGTGCACCTTCGAGCATCCTCATCTCCGCCAGGTGACACCAGCTGTCCAATGAGAACTCGCTCCAAGCTGCCATCACCTACGCCTTTCCCTAGCCATCGGCCACATGGAAACCTGACAGGAAAGAAACAGTTTCAGAATAAGCAACTTATTATACAAGGACATGTTTTAGGTGAGGGCAATCTTTTCTAATCAGCTAGAACACTGTGATTACACATTTTCCTAAATAACCATACTGCTGGTTTGATGTTTTAAATACAATTAGGTCATTCCCATCTCTCTGTCCCTGGTTTCCTGTCAGCCTCTCTGACACCTACAAGCTAAAATAAAAAAAAGGCAAAAAGCCCAAAATATACCTTTACTTTGAAAAATATTCACAGGGGATTGTTGAAAGAAGACAACAAGAAGACATCTAGTGTTTCACAGGCAGGATCATTAAGATGTCAATGCATTGTAAATGCATTATCATAGCTGCTTTCCACAAACACATTGCTGCACAGTCAGCATTTTCTGATGAGACTATGTTTGGAAGGTGAATTTTACCTGTAGGTGTGTCCAGTGATCTCATTGTACACCATCACACAGTCAATAAGACACTTGGCCAGCAAGCCGGTGTTCTCCTGTCCAAGCTGCAGAGTGCTCAGTCTGCCGAGGTTCTTGCACTGACAAAAAATTAAACAGTCAGTGATGTTGGAAGTATTTTAGTGCCAATTATTAAATGTTAGCATGCTAAAACACTAAAATGGAGGACAAGACAAACATTACACTTACATAGTATGAGCATATTAGCATTGCCATTGTGTGCATGTTTAGCATTTAAGTCACAGCACCATTTATAACTAACAGTTATACACTTATAACTGTAAGACAAACACGTAAATCCATGGTACTGTACAATCTCAGAGCTGCTAGAAGAGACGTGGACAATCAGTATTGTTTAAGTGCATGTAGACCTTACTGTTGAGGTATGTATACAAACCTGGAAAAAAATTTCTTGTGTATTCTTAGGAATCTGCCTTACTCCTGAATCACCCATTTCTCCTGACACACATACCCAGGGGTCAACTGTTGCCATTGCAATGCTGAGTTTCTTCATGGGTATTATCACAACACGGTATGGAATACCTAGAGACAAGAAAACCAAATAAAAATTATTTCTTATCTGAATTGGCCATATTCACATGGATTATTCATTATCATGGATACCTGCAGTAGCTTGTCGGTGTCTTTGGAATCTATATAAAACTGCCAGAGTGACTTATGTTGCTTTTTTTTTCCAGCTAAAGTTTACTCACTAATAGAAGTGAAGACACGTGTGAAGCAGAGGTATTCCACAGTGTTGAGAGAAAGCAGGTGAAATAAAAACTGCTCCCTTTCTTCCTCACAGAGTAGAAATGCGTGGGGTTTATATAACTGCCTGTCAGGTGACATGAAGAGAGTAAGAGTCAGAGTTATGGTACTTAATCCAAATCAAATCCAAAATATTATACATGAGTTGACTTGGCAGTAGAATAATAGTGTGTAATTTTGACCTGAGTAGCTCATGGTTTATAAGCAGCTCTTTAAGGTGTTGGGATAGCATTTTCTTCTCCAGGGCCAGATGGATCCAAGCCCGGGCCTGTCCCACCTCAGACAGACCCTCACTCATGGTCTGGATAAACCTGAAACAAAGCAGGAAGACTGGATTGAGCATTGAGAGGAAAAAATAAAGATGAATGGAAGAGGAGGCATTATATTCGTCTCTAATAATATTGTATTTAATGGCTCTCCATCTTACTGGTTTATATTTCACTTCATACACCCCTCTTCACACATTACCTCATATCCTGTATTAGCGATCCTCTCAGGATGGGAGCACCATCATCAAACCCTCTCTGTTCTGAACTGTTAAATCCTAAACATGAAGCAAATTTAGCACCAATGATAATTCAAATGTTAACTCCATGATTTACACAAAATAAACAAAGCTGTAGGGCTGTGCTCTGACCTGGAGACTCAGCTGGTGTCTCTGTTTTCCCCTGTGCCGCCTGGTAGTGAAGCAGATGAGACCAAAGAGCAGACTTGCCCTATTCAAAACAAAACAGACTCAACCTGTTCATACGGTCATCTCTGTGTATTAATGTGCATGATTTGCATTTGCTCGCAGTTCCAGATGCTTTTTTTAGGTCATCTGAGCTGGTGGGGCTTGTTAAAGTCTATGTCTGACCTGTTTTAGATGCAGACCATGGCCCCAGGTTCTCTCCAGTAAGTCACACAGACCATGGATGAGTGTATTTTCCTGCAGGCCTGTGATGTTGGCTTCACCCTGACCCAGTTCCACACTCTCCTTCCCCATCCGTTCCATTAACATCCGTTTAGTCTACAGAGCCATAGAACATTATGGTGTTAACCTTGAACAGGTAGCGACAGTAATAGTGCCTCCATAATCACGCTCAGAGTGGTCTCACCTTCAAACGACATTCACTCAACAGCCCATCAACAAACTCTCGATGAGTCTGCGTAACGGCTTGAGGTGACAGGTCGAGTAGCTTAGACTGACAGAGGTTCTTCCTCATAAATGTGTGCTTCTGTTGAATAAACAAAAAGGAAATAAATCAGGCATTAGCTTCATGAAGTGTTTGTGTGTGTGCTGATCACATGCAACTACCTGTCTTTGTTCATTGTCCACTCCTGAGTGCTCAGAGACGGTTGATCTCTTGGGGTTGGTCCTGCGTGATGCTGTGACACGATTGGACCACCTGTTCAAGTGACATCAAATCAAATTCACAATTACACACAAGTAATCCGTTTCTGCAGTTAAAGCATGTGTGTGTGTTGGTGGATAAAAAGTAGACAGTCATATAATATTTTAGTGCAGTAGTTTGACTAATGTATCCCTAACACCATCTGTCTCCTTCGAAATGGGTTTATTTCTTTTGATTTTAAAGTTATTTTAAAGGTTTGGATGTTTCTAAACTATAAATGGGTAATAGTTGTATCACTTGGACTGGTGGGAAATGTTATTCCATTCATTTCAGCATTAACAATTTAAACTAGTGCTCTTGCTCTTGTGCTATTTTGACAGCACACACTTCATGTCCTCTCAATCACAACACAGTGTCAGGGTGATGGTGTGTCAGCTTTTGGTGGCTTCTTTGTTATTGTGGCATCACATTTCCTATGGTTAATCATCATACCAGTTCGAATCTTAGTTGAGTGAGTTCCTCCTTGTAAACCACTGGGCTAAGGGGACAAGTACCTCTGACTGGGACTAACAGTTAAAATTAACTAAATAACAACAGAAACAAAGGCTTACTTGTTTGTGTTTTGTCCCTGTGCCAGTACGTCAGCCTGCAGTTTAGGAAAGTAGCCCGGCTGGTGACGACCCTGGCCGATCCTCATGTCCAGCAGGTGAGGGTGTATGGCGGTATGGTCAGCCTTCAGCAGTCTGCGCTCAATGGACTGGGCTGCAGAGACAAGTGCAGCAATAATTAAGATCTTGCTGCAATAAAAGACATTTCGAGAGACTTTGTCACTAACAGCACAAACAGACTCAGAAGACTGGGGTAAAATAGTGGTGTAACAGTGCAAAAACCAAATTTGAGTGAAATATGTAACTGACAGAACAATTGAGACAAAGTACAACTCTAAATGTGGAATATAATGATAAAGCAAGATGAGATGCAATTACTGCATCCAGGCTGGCAGATCTTCAAAGCGGACATTTTTTACAGGACGTAAAGCACTATCCTACCCTTACATAACACTCAGCCCCTACCAAATCCTTTAGTTCATACTGAAGTGTATTGCTTTCACTTGAAAAAAAGCTGTTTTTCTGAGTAATTTATTTTCTTTTTTTACAGAGCCCCTCTGGTGACAAAATAAAATAAAGCTGGCCAAGAGATACTAATGCATGGCTACATTGTTGATTACCACTTGCAGCAAGAAATGGATTAGTTCCTAGCAAGAGACATATATATGTAACATATTTATTCAGCCTACTGACATCACAAACTCTACTGCAACCTGTGAACTCTGAATCAATCAATCAAACTGTGTGTGGTTCATCTAACCAGGTTTGCAGACTCAGTAACCGAAACCATCACATTCAGCACAATCCACCCATGTCAGTTTGAATTTATTTTCTTGCTGTGCAAATGTTATGTAAATGCTGAATGGAAACTGCTGAAAAATGTGAATCAAATACTTATTAGTTGTAATTTGTCATTAAAATGTGCAACTTCTTAAAAAGACTATTAACTTCCTTCAGTTGTATGTTTGTCATTGTAAACTTACACTTTACTGTCAAATATACATTTAATCCTGTAGAAATCAAGAGAGGTTGGACTATTGATACTATACATGTTTTGATAAGGATTTACAGTATCTTGTGCCTGCAGCCATATGCATGATGTATTACTGTACTTTATTTCACAATCTTATGTTTATGAGTCCTCTCACAGTACCTGACTCAAAGAGCATGGTGCACTTCCTGTAGCGACAGCCGTGGGAATCCTCGTCGTCAGTGTCATACAGTCGTTCTCTCTCCAGGCGGTTGTCAAACAGCTGCTGCAACGGCTCCCTGTCAGCCCAGCGACATATCACCTTCCCATCCACAAAGGATGAAAACATAGAGGTTTCCAGGAAGCGAGATAAGAAGTGCAAGTGGGTCGCAGGCTGAGCTGAGAGGAAGGAACCCTGAAACATTCAAAACCAAGTGTTTCTGTCTCAATTTCACAAACACAGAGAAATGATCGTAACATATCTGTGGAATGCTCTACCTAACCATCTGAGGACACTGCAGACTAAATTCTTTTTAAAAAGTTTTCTTTTTAGAAAAGCCTTTGGCTAATCTGGTTTATACCTTTTTAAATTTGTTTTGCTATAGTGTAATCTCTCTTTGCCATAGTTTTTATATTATTGTATTGCTTTACTTTACTTTTTGTAGTACTTTGAGATTATTTATTTGATATAAAGTACAATATAAATCTAATAAATTATTATTATTAAAAGATAAACACAGAAGTTTATTAGACCTGCCCATTGATGCTGTGCACAAACACCTTCACCAGTACCTTATCGAAGCTGAATGTCCCCTCTCTGTTGCTCAACCAGGAGTCCAAATCAAGAGCGCTGTGGATGACAAACTCCTCATACCTGCCAAACATGGCAGCAAAACGGCCAGCAAACACCTCCCTCAGCTGAATGTTGAGTTTTGCTGCCTTCAGCTCTTCCTCCTCCTCCTCCAACACATGTCCCAGCATCTTATCCCCATCTGACATTTTTCCTCCTCCGCACCTCCTTGCCAGAGCCTGCAGCCTCTCTAGCACTGCCAGCTCCTCACCACCAAGGTTGCCATTCCTCCTGTCCTCCATGAGATCCTCCAGGACTAGGCTGCTCAGGCGAGGGGAGGTGGTGGTGGTGGTGGTGGTAGAGGTGGGCTTCGTGAACACGCCTCCCTGTGGAGGGAGCCCAGAACGCAGCAGTATCTCACTCAGTTCCTGGACTAGCTCAGTCTGGTCTGGAAAAACGGGCATGTCCTCGGGGGCTTCAACACTGTGGTTATCAATGTCCACAAAACACAGGTTGGCCTGCACAAGATTAACAGAGAAGAGAGTGAATAACATGCAAACACATGACTTCTGCAATGAAACACAGCATCCTCACCTAGCTTGTTCATCAGATTATCATTATAGCTTTAACCTGTTACAACATACACACTCTTATTCAGCTCACATAGACAAATTGAGCAAGCTTCAACAGCACTGGAACAAGTGCAGAAACACCCAATTAAGATCAGATGAAGATTTACATTTCCTTAATAGATTCTTGGCATTTCACTGTTATAAACCCTCCCAGGATATTAGCATGGAGGATATTAATGTGAAGGATTATCTAAACGATTACTGTTCACACTGCAACAGGAGGATCTGTAGAAACTGGCAAAAATCAGGCTAGCAAACAAATAAAACTGTGCAAAAGCCGTACCCACGAAGCTGCTGAGCAGTGAATAATCACACAAAGACAGGCACTGATTTAAAAACTAAAATAAAATTAAAAAAAGCCTTGGTAAGCAGCAGCAGTGGAGCACAGCCCAGTCAGCAGCTACACAACCTTTAAGAGTGACCTCAGACTGTCAGCTTAAAAGCCTCAGGGGAAGCTGGGAGATGTACTGTGGAGCAGACAGAGGACCATCATTCTCCTAGCCTTCATTTCCTTTATGTCTGTTCATCTATTTGACTCAAAGAAAATATTTAGGCAAAGAGAGGAACCAAAATCATAGATACAACAACAGATTCGGAGCTCAAACTGTTTCCCACTTCTGAGGAAACTGGGTTTTTTCGTGCACATCAATATCAATATTTCAGAAGACTGCTTAAAATGTATTGTTGTTACATTCAACAAATTCCATACAATCATACATGCGAAGGAGAAGTAGATGTATGATTAAAATATTTCTCATAAATTGACACTCATAAATCAAACTGCACAACTCAAGAAATAAGTGGTGACCCCTAATTCACATTAATTATTCAGCCAGTCCCATTATTCTGGATCTCTGCTGCTCTGCGGTTTTGCTTTCATCTCCCCGAGCTGTCTTTCTACTGCCTCCTTTCTGGGGCAGAGCAACTTCAAAGAGGCTTCAGCAAGATATTCATGCAGCATAAAGTGATCTCGGATTGCAGGATTGGATTTGTGAGCGTGGGGGCAGCTCTGAGGATATGTATCGTCTCGGTTTGACAGACCAAGACTCAGGGCAAATTCCCACATATGGAGAATGCAGGAGCTTAGTGAATGGCTGGAAAAATGTCTCAGTTTGACAAAAACATTTATCTTTTTGTAAGATTCTCCTGCACAATCCTGACATTCTAAGCGGCATTCTCACATGGGAAAACTGCAGATGCTTTTAAGCATTGTTTAGTGTTGTACCTCATGTGGTAGGTGGAGGGAGGATCGCTGAGCTCCTTCTCTGCGATGAATGCCCATCAGGAATGGTACAGGAGCATCCAGCAGGTGATGTAATGGTGCAGAGACAATTGGCAGATAGATGTGTTGCCACTGGAATGGGAATAGCAAGGTTGTGATGCCCTCTGCCACAGTCATCAAGCGTTGGTAGTCTGAGGAGACGATAAAAACAACATAAAGAGCGATGATTAGCATGAATGAATCAAATGCAATACAGCCAGGAAAAATTCCTTAAAGGAATTTTACATCAAGCTTTCATATGAGAGAGCAACACAGTGGTGCTAACCAGCACCATCTCCTCACAGCAAGAGGGTTCTGAGTTCTAATCCAATGGCCAGCTGGGGCCCTTCTGTGAGGAGCTTGCTCTCTGTGCCTATGTGGGTTTTCTCAGGGTACTCCAGTTTCCTCTCACACGACAAAAACATGCAGGTTAATTGATTATTCTAAATTGCCCATAGGTGTGAATGGTTGTCCATCTGTATATGCGAGGCCTGCAATAGACTGGTGACCTGTCCAGGGTGTACACCGCAACCGCTTGGGAGAGGATAAAGCAGTTTGGAAAATGAATGAATGTTCATATGAGTTCCTTATAGAGATACTTCATTCATATACCTGTTACAGATGACATCCCAAATTATTGATCAAGGACACACTTTTCTCATTAAGTTATATTCCTGCAGTTACCGTATTTAACTCTGTAATCTCATTACATAACCATTTTAAAAAGCTGTCAAAAGTGTCAAAAATGCCATATTGCTACTTTGTGCTGCTAAATTTTGCAAAACACTCTTAATACTCTTAAAACAAATATGTCAATAACATTAAACCCTTCAACTCTGCTTACTTTGTCAATGACTTAACTTGCATTGAGATAATCAGCAAATGTTTGTAGTTATTTCATGTTTGGAGCATCATTCCAATCATGTTAATTGATGATGAAGTGAAGAGTGCTTACCATGAGAACAGAGCAGAACCTGTGTCTCCAGAAGTGCACAGGTAAGTAGTTGAACCATATTGTCCACACCAAGCAGAGTGAATGCCTCTCCAAGAGGGTACTCCCCAAGGGGAAGCTCACCCGGCCCGGGCCGCTGGCACAAAATGGGTCCCTGTACTCCATGAAACCTCAGCGACCTTCCAGGCGGAGGCAGGGGTACCTCGTACAGGATGTTGTGGATGTAGCTCTCCAAAGGAAGGGGTGGGGCTGTGTGCGATGTCACAGCTTGGTGCAGCTGAGACAGGAACTGACGAGCAGCTTGAAGGAAGGGGAGCGGCGTGAGGAGGCAGAGAGCTTTGGACACATACAGGGTGTCACGTGCTGGGTCAAAGGAGCCTGCACATCCCAGACAGGAGGAAACCCCGGCTAGAGACTCGGCATCCGACTCATCTAAGCTGCTCACAAGCGAGTCCATGCTGGATGTGGAGGGCGAGGAAGCAGATGAAGATGAGGACAAGGGAGAAGATGATGATGATGAGGAGGAGTGGTGCTCTACATGATGCATCTGGTAGAGTGTCTGCATGGCCGTGATGATCTGAGCACTGGTCACCTCCTCATAGAAAGTGTGGACAAAGCCATAAGAACGTGTGCCGTCGTCAAAAGCAATAGTAAAGGAGTGGAACTGAGAATCAAGTCTGTCTGCTTGAGTACGGAAAGACAGACCCCTCGGCATGCAAAGCTGAGGACCAAGTAGTAAAGAAAAGGGAAAGAGAAGAGAAAATGTACGAGGAGGTTTAGAATAAAATGGCAGAAATAGAAGATAAATAGTAGATAAATTATAACAATATCGATCAAGCTTGAAAAATTAGTAAAAACAGAAGTTGGGATTATGTTATTCTGAAAATGTATTAAATATAAAAAAATGAAGTGCTCTCTTTGAGATTATATTTGTGCAACTGTCATGTTTTTGCATATTTAATAAATTAATATCAACATTTGAAAACATTTAACGAGACCATACGTACTATGGATGCCATAAATGCATAATATAAAATACAGTGTTTCTCTTAAGCAAGCAAAACCAGGCCATATATACAAATTAATTCTTTTCTATGTGGCAACAATCTTTTGAGGCTTGTGCTTTCATCATCTTGACCTGCTTTTCTAACAGAGAACAATGAACATCTTCTCTGTGAGTATATAAATACATGGCTCCTAGCATGCTTTTGTTCTCGATGATTTTGTTAGCATGTCTCCTTTGTTGTTAACATAATTCATTTTCACCGGTTAAAAGAACTATAAAACATTCATCCTGCAAACATGACATACGCATTTCCTTACTTATTGCTTCAACCGTTGTGACAGTAAATGAGCATTTGCGTGAAATCCCAAATCTCACCATGTTGACAGCATCTTTATTGAAGGGGTTCTTCTCTGTGTTTTCAGGGTAGTGAACTAGGACCCTTGACTTAAAGGACCGCCGAATGGGACTCTGCTCAAAACTCTCCCCTGAAAGAGATGCAATGACAGTGTAAATGTGTTAGCTCAAGGTAACCTTTAACCTTTAATACTGCTGAATCAGAATTCATAAGAGAGAGGACAGAACAGAACAGAGGACATCTCAAAATGACAATTTCGATTTATGAAAAAGCACGGACAGTACAACCTTGTCTCTGACTGTTAAAAAAAAAAAAAAAAAAAAAAGTTCATCTATTGTCAACATCAAGGGCCACTCTACACTAAAGACCCTGCCAAAGATTATGTAACTCAACTCATTACCATAGAGATAGAATGAGAAAGCAGTGCAGCAGAACTCAGTCCTGACACACTGCAGTAGGAAACATCTTAATGCTTCTCACAAGTTCACAAAATAGAAATGTTCTCAGGAGAAAAGATGAGAGATTTCGCTATAAAAAAAAAAAAACTACATATGCATGAATGACTGAATTTGCATAGTGCACAGAAAATATATTCCTAAATTGACATAGGTGCACATATATGATACATTGTCCTGTCTGGCTCAAGTTTATCGTGTCAGCTTCTAGCTCCAGTTATACAGTGTGCTCTGTGTGAGCTTAAGTGTGTAGAGAGGAGATAGCAGAGAGAAGAAAGAGACCGCCAGTAGTGAAAGAGGGACTTTCATTATTCATCTACTTTCGGAGGGGATGCCCTTGAACAGTACTGTTGACTGTATTCCCATAGACTGCCAGGGTTCAGCTGTAACTCACATCACCGCATTATAAGAACAAAAACAAGTGAAAATGGAAAAACTGTTGTCTCAGCTGCCAGCCATGACACACTCATTCAACACCCAGGCACATTACCCCTCACCTGCCTATGAAATGACACAGCACCCACAGAGAGGAAACGGCGCTGCAGGGTGAGTGAGAAAAGAGCACCACTTCAAGTTAAACTGAGTCAGACTGGTAGGTAGGAGACAGAAGCTAATAGATCACTCTGATGACAGAGGGAGTCAATCTCTTTGCTAAAGATACAAATTGGTGCTGAGAGGCAGAATTGAGCTTCAGCGGACTAGTAGTTGCCATGGTAGCCATTTCCTCCATAGCCTCAAAGATAGCCAAAGCTCGTCAATGGTTACATCACACCATATTTTAGCAGCTGACATGATTAAAACTCACAATCCTAGATCCCAAAGGGTTTATACAAACCAGTCTCTCTCTGTCTGTGTTAGAGAAAAAGGGAGGTTTGTTTTCATGTTTGAATGAAGGCTTAAATGCCTGTTTCAAGCTGTAATTAGCACATTTCCTCCTCTCATACGCACACACACAGACCTAGGTCACTTTACGGGAGATTATATAAACTTATATTTATTTCCTGGAAACTTAATCACCCATCCAAATATCAGCTTTTTTTCACTCCAACTGGACCAACTGTCCCAATCAACTTACTCTGAAATTTGTTCCCAAAAGTATCCTGCGACAGGCCCATACACTCTAACAACTGTAAATGAGTCAATGAGTGGCAAAGCTCTAAATGAGTGAGGCTGCAACTAAATATCATTTTCATTATTGTCCTATCTGCAGATTTTAATAATTTAATGTTTGGTCTGTAAAATAACATAATTGTGTCAAATGTCCATAACATTTTCCTAAAATTTATTTGTCCAACAGCAGTTCAAAAGCCAAATTTTGTTTTAAATAAATTAAATTAGTACTTGACTATCAAAACCGTTACAAATTAATTTCCATTGTTTCATCTCTGATGACCAAAAAAGTGTCAAATTTAAGACATTTATCCTAAAGATTTGTGGTCCAAAGTGGTCAGACATCCCTAAAACAGGAGCACTTCATCACTGATGATTGAACATCCATAGAGGTAGACATCTGTCATCAGCTGAAATATTCCCTAAATGTCCCATTCATGACTGGATGATGACATATTAAAAGTGGAGAGGGATTAAAACGACAGCAAACATATTAATAGATTCCTTTTTAGCACAAAGAATTAAAATCACACTCTTTCCATTACAGATCACTTCTTTCACTGGAGGTGAACTGTGTGACAAAAACAACCAAAAATAGACATTTCATGTTTCATCTCAGTCTGAGACATGGACAAGATGCTGGGCTGATATGCTTAAAATAAGGGGAAAAAATATAAAAGTTTAGAACCTAAAAATAAAATGTTTCAGGCTCCATATTCTGCTTACACTTGTAAAAATGAAACAAGTATTAGAGTTTCACATCTTTCCAGTCATTTCAACTGTAGGCTATACATCAGCCTCACCCTCCACTGATGTCATCCCCCTGTGACTGTCATCTGACCTAAACGGATGCTGAAGCCTCGGCTATTCAGCATTCCAACAGGCAACGTCATGTGAAATTTGATTAGGCTGCAGAAAACACACAGTGGCATCTATTGAGAAGCCAACAAGAGCAGATTGTCTCACAGTAGGCCTTCCCTAATTACACACACAAAAAGAGATACTATGCAGCCTCACACATCTCAGCTCTTATAACATGAGTGTACACGGAAGAATAAACATCCCTTGCTCGACTGCACCTTATGGAATATATACATAAGCAAAGGCAAATATATTCACACACAAGCAGAAATCCCTTGAAAGGAGCAGAGCCACCCTGCTGCAGCGGGCATGAGATGACCTGCTGTTACATAAGCAGATTGGTGGAGCTTGGATATACAAGCCAGTGGCACTGTCACTCACTGCAGGGAGCCAGCTATCAAAGCCCCCACTGGTCAGTTAGAAAGCTAAATAATCTGCAGTTGGAAATATAGCAGGACTATCTGGTCTTCTCTTCCAGCAAATGATACAGAGCTTGTCCTGTATTTAGATTTTTCTTGTCTTGTTTAAAGGGATTGTTCAAATGAGTTGTTGACTGAAAGAGAAAAAAAAAACAAGTTATAGGATTCTTCTCCCCCGAGGAGCTGTGCTACATTTCTGCTACAAAGTGCACAGGGTGTGTCTATTGTTTGTGCTCCGATTGTTAAACCTAGAAGTGACTTGAGGAAAGGTGTTGTTTGTCAGCACATACATGGCTCCTTTTACTCTAATCACAAAGACCTGGTTACAGATGCAGGAACCAACAGACAGCAGGGCTCCTATGTGAATCTGTCCGCACTTCACTGTCAACAAGCGTGGAAGAAAAGAACACAGACCTGATATCTATGTATATCTCTAACTGTGTTATTCACCTCAAATAAATCGTGAGCACTCTACACAGGCAGCTTTACTGCAGCTGCCGTCACCGTGGCAACCCCCAAATTCACCAACACTGACAGCATCCCTTTAACTATATTTTGGCTTTATTGGTGAGAAAATGACATAAGTGTTTGGGATAGAAAAGTGAAGGGACCATCTGTGTCTGAAATCAGCCATCGTAGGGAGATTATCACTGCTTTTAGACTCAGAACTGTAATCTGGCATCACTGACATGCTCTCACACATACACGCACATCACATCATACAACCCTAGGATAACCATGGACAGTTGCCTCCTAGCTTTATTGTACAGGATATGATGCTGTCCTCCTCTTTCTATTCAAACCTCACTCTGCTGTGTTTCTTATCCAAGTGCAGCAGTGAATGACTTGCAGAAACCAAAAGGTATATTATCAATATATCTTGCTTATAGTACATCTTGCAAAATCT
>JANJYP010204249.1:0-16667 GCA_024605115.1 Rastrelliger brachysoma
TGTGGCTTTCAAAACATACAATTACACATGAATGCACCTGCCAACATCCTCATTTACTGCTGAGTTCATTCACGCTGAACAAGTCTAGTGCTTTCTAGTTGTTCAAGTAGAATGGAGGATTATGTATGTTTGCAGGAGGTGAACTTGAGGTAATCCGTATGTTAACAGCAGTCGGTAATGTCGTAAACTTTAAGTGATGCAAACGCAAACACATATCGAACCCGGTCATATAAGTGTTACAATTGTTTTCCTTCCTCACTTATTTTTCCTGGTCTTTCTTTTTTCCCTGCCAAACTAAAATTAAAAAAATGCTTGAAACTACAGATTTAGCTCACTCTTCTCCTGGGAGGGACTGCACAGTACAATCAAGAAAGACCTTCAATACCATCAATCTTTTGGCAGTTTATCAGCACCCATTATTAGGCCATGCTTGAAACTTTGACATAAGCTGTGCACACACCTTTACACACAGGCTCTCAGTGTGGTGTTATTGAGGAGGCAGTCATATAAAGAGGGCTGCAGATTAATTTTAACTGTACATTATGTACAATAAAAACGAAAAGATTAGGCCAATCCCTGATGAAAAACTCAGGTTAGGGAGTGTATGTGTGTGTGCATAGGTGTTATGCAACTCTGATGTCAGTGACTTATGAAGGTGTGTTTGTGGGCAAAAGGACAAGTGTGTATAAGTCTTAAGTGTCTTTCAGAGAGTACAGCTAGGACAACTACAAATGTCAGACTAAAAAAAAAAAATGAGTCAGATTTAGGAAGGGCGTTGAGTGACAATACTTTGTGACAACATTCAAACAAAATCCCTCTTTGACCTCTACTGGCTGCTAGATGAGCCTGACGTTTGGACCCGCTGTTCCACACAGTTTGTGGTTAATCAGTGTAAATGGACATGATGGCACGATCTCTCGCAGAAGTGATGCCATGAAAGGAGAGGAAGAAACAGAAATGTACGCACAAAGCCTCACAGAGGGAGATATCCAGCATACATATCTAAAAACTAAAGGGAACTCGCATGAGAATGAAACCTTTTGTTTTAAGGAAGAAACTAGATTTTTGTATCTGGTCGAGCGGTCCGATGTGTAGATCAAATAGAGTCATAAACTTTTTTTTTTCTTCATGACACAGCTACTTCCTGGTCAAAACAGGAACCACTGTGTTCTGCTCTGTTAGCTATCTACCAGTAATTCCACTGATGCAAGAACGTACATTGAGCTTCGTGAGTCAAAGAGGTTCATTTTATACCCAGGCTGCACCCACCTGTCAGACCGGATGATGTTTGATTACCCAAGTGAGATGTAGATTACAGACAATATTGCCCAACAAAAAAAAAACAGCACTTGAACACTTGAACTGATATTTCCCCCTACTATTTAATGTCTTCGGGTAGAACATTTAAAGACACAAGCTGTTAAGTGTGGCACACTCAAGAGCTCCACAAACTCCCATATGCCACCCCTCCTTCTTTGCCTATATCTGCTGCAGGTTTTTTTCCCCTTCTATGATTGAACATCTTCTTGTTCCATCTATCTCATCTTCAATCCATCCACCGATACACCCTGCAATTGATTTTTGCTTACTGTAATACATATGGAGTAACATAAATTGCATGAATTGGTTTCCAGTTTCCGACAACTTGATTCCCCTCCTCATTTTCGATTTCTCTCTTCGTGTATCAGTGTGACATTTCACAACTTCTCCAAATTACCACAACTCCCATCTGTAGGAGCCAAGTTTGCAGATGGGTCGAAAGGTCCACGCGTGAATAGTGCTGCTGGGTATTTCTGTGTGTGTGTGCGTGTGTGTGTGTGTGTGTGTACGTGTAGCCATGACCCATCAGGCCTCGTGGGAAGCTGCAGTTAAACTGATGGATGCCAAGGAAATACAGAGAGAGAAGGGAGGGAGTGAGGGAGACAAGTGCCTGTACTGCAGCAATGCAGGAGTGAGGGAGAGGGATGCCAATGAGATGAAGAAAGAGGAGGGAAAAAAAATGAAATGTTGACTGAAAACAAGGCAGTACACAAATGTCAGATGCATGCCTGGAGTCAATGTTTGCAACTCTAACAAGTTTATGCAAGCTGATTTTCATTCTGGGAGCGCTTCTGTTTGGTGTCTCTGTTTTTGCTGATGTATCCACCTTGCACTGTGGTTATGACAATATCATCCTCAGCCCAACCTAGCAGAGACAACAAGCCCTGGCAAGGCAAACACTCCCTGCTGAGCCTCCTGTGTCTCTTCCCTCCCCTTGCCCCCTGAACAAACAGCTCTCCCTCTAGAGGCTACATAGCAGGGAGGGGGGACCTCTCGGGACTATTGACTGGCTCGCTCTCAGGTCTGTTGTTTTACCCTGTCGTGAACATGGCCTTGCTTAGACGACCCATGGCTGGTGTTTTCACTTCCCAGCAGCGTTAGTAATGTATACATTCCCTCTGTTCTCAGTCAGCAACCCCAACCCCCACCCCCCGAAGTGCCCTTCTGAGCGGCCTGCTGCAGTATGTAAACACAGTCCGAGGGAAGCCTCTGCTCATTTTTCAATGTACAACTACCCCCACCCTGTGCAAAACCCCCTGCTGCTTTCTCCATTTCATATAGTCCAATGACACAAAACGTACACACACTATCACAAAGCATATTAAAACATACATTCGCTCCCTGATGCATGTACTGCACACGCACAAGCACAGAAGGAGAGAAAGAAGAGAGGAGCTAATGCACTGCTACACACAGCAGAAGGATTGCAAGCACTCAAGGAACAAATATCCTGTTCTCGTCATAAAATTTTCATCCCAGGCAAGCTTGCTGGTGAGCCCGGCCTATTTCCTGGTGAAAAATATACACACTTAACCTTGAGCTGATCTTTTTAACATAATGCGACTGCTTTATTGGATTGTAGATGGCTGTTCCTCAGGAATACCAAGTGCAAAGAGTTGTGGTCTGACCATGCCAAGTTGAGGCAGAGGAAAGGACAAAGTGGTGGTGTTGAGAAGTCCTTGTCTCAGATCTTATGACTGGTCGTCATGTTCTAGTGAAAGGACACTGATACGACACCTTGTGCTGAGAACATTGCGATAGTGTTGTGCTAAACCTGATGCAATGAAGGAAGCTGCTTCATTCCCACAACTCTGACATGTGTGTATATGTATGCTAATTTTAATGAAACTGTAAATAATTAGGAATATTAGTTGACATAATCTCACCTTATCTTGTCCATTATCTTGTCGAAGGTCCATTTAGAAGGTACTTTTAATTGTAGGATGATATGACCTTCAATAGAGGATAATACTCATTCATTTTTAAGCCACCAGCTGATGATGAAAATGATATGACTACCAAATAAATGCTGCTTTTCAACTTCTGTGTCTAATGTCAAAGATAAACTATCAAACTGAATTGCACTGTAATTTAGCAGAAAATTCAAAGTTGTTAATAGAAAGTAGGTCATCCTCACAGGAAGTGAGATCTGTGATAATGTGAGATTTGCTCATATATCTTACAGTTGCTTTCCTATTTTATACCACTGACCTTCAAAATAGCTACTGTATGTACTGTACAATATGCTTCAAAAACAGACTGCAACTAAAAATGTCACCTCGCTGTTGTATACCTCCACCACGTCAAGATACAGTTTACATCTATGTCTGCCCAGACACGTAATATTTGTAGTTAAGATTTTGAAATAATTTAATAAAATCAAATGTCACCGACTGAAGTATCCAAGTTAATGTGAAATGGTGGTCACAATCTCCTCTTCTGTTGCTGAGATACATTGTTGAATAATGTTCAGAAAAGTGGTTTTGCTGAACATTGTGTTGTCACACTGAAGCTGACTTTTAACCTTTTGAATATGAAACATCATGACTTATAAATTTTATCCTCCTCCTAGACAATTTTATGAAACTTATAAATTCTCGAGTTATGGCCATAGATGTGTCCTGTGAGATCACGGTGACCTTTGACCACCAAATTCTAATCTTGTCATTCTTGAGTCCAAGTGGAGACTTTTGCCCAGTTTGAAGGAATTCCCTTAAGGCAAATGGAGAATGGGACAGATGGTTGGACAATCTATGAACATAATCCCTCTGGCCATGGCTCTCACCAGCACAGAGCCATAAAAATCAATCAAATCTAAAACTGAGGAAGAAATTAATTTAGCATTAATATCACGCTGCTGGGTACAGCACCAGACCTTACACAAAAACACAAACTTGTCCACTGATCAGTCAGATAACAAATTTCAGGTTGAAAGCACCATGGGTACCACACTGTTAGTACATCAAACCATAGTTTTTCATAAGCACCAGCTGTTGATGAGATGTCTGAACTTTGAAACATTTCAAGCCAGCTACTTCCCGCTTTTTGGTTTTTTGTTTTCAAAGCTCTCGTCCTAATAATGTAAGGTGCTTTGCATCAACCTGTCACGGAAGCAAAAGCTAAATATTCACTCACTGATTGTTGTTGTATATGTGTTAATCAGTGGTTGGCACGATAGGTAATGAGGCCACAAATGTATGTGGTTTAACAACATAAGTCTAAATAGTTTTCAGCTTCTTTCTGGCACACACAATACACATCTGGCTGTTTGTTATTGTGAGTTGCTTTTCATACTGATATATTGTTGTGGAATGTCATTTTAGAACTTGATTGTCTTGTTCATCTTGTCTCGTCCACTAAAAATTGCTTTTAAAGATATACTAAGATGTACCTCCCTTAAAGTCTAAAAACAACTAGACCTATGTTATATATTGTATTAATTGAGTACTTAGATAATCTTAAATGTTTCCACCAATGTTAATCAAAGACCATTTCATTAGGTCGCCTGTCAACAGAGGCACAGTTACTCCCCTATCCCCCTAACCCCAAGCCTCCCTCCTGGGTCCCAAGCTGTCTACTATTTTATCCCAGCTGGACACTGCATGCATCTGCAAGTCAATTAAATGTATTATAATTTAGATGACTTTAAATTTAACTGCGTGGTTGTTTAAAAAAAAATGAAGAAAATAAAAACTCTATTTGGCCCAAAGCATTATGCATGCACACATTACTATTCATTTCGGAAATTGCTTGGTGGAACATTTTTGATAAGTTTGCTTTCACATCAAAGCCACATGTCACATGAACAGCTCGTTCTCCATGGGTACGTGGCACATTGGATTAGAAAAAAAACTTGCTGGTGTTGATAATCCAAATATATTCTTGTCAATCTGTTGATTTGCCAGGCGTATTTAAGTTTTATGAAATACTGGCCTCATATGGCAGCATGGGTTGCATTACTGCAACAACACTGAATCCTAGCGATGACATCCCACTGGAGAGGTTGCTTTGAACAGTGCGATTTTTGAGTATGTTTTGATAGACTGCTTCTCTTAATGTCTTTATTAAAAAGAATGGCATCCAGGGGCCTCATCAACCCTTCCAAAAAATACTCCTCTAAATAGGTCCTACATGCTAATCACTAGTAAACGAAAAATAATAGAAACTGAGAACAGTGTTAACAACTAGTCAAAACAGGAACATGCAGTGAATGATTATTGCTGGTAGAGCTTTAGCAGCTGAAAGAATAGATCTAGAAAAAATTAAATTCGTGCTGAATATGGGGTCAGGCACAGAATTCCATTATTTCAGCATTTTAAGATCACCATGCCACAGCTGGCAGCTTTTTAAGGCAAAATGACGCATGCCACACTGACTGCCAATATCAAACTGGTTAATATTGATCTAATATCTAAAACATTCTAAAATCTTGGCATGATGATCACAGAGGCGTTTTCAGATGACCTTTTCAAAAAAACTGCAGTCGGTGGCGCAGGCCAGAGAGTGCTGACGCTGCTCTGGATCCACATGCTGTCCACACCAATGAGCCACCCACATATACACAGCTCAAGTAATAAATAATGATTTACTATAGAGCCCATGTGGCAGAGAAATCAATAAATGAGACACATCTAGCGTTTTCAATAACATACATGCAAGCAGACAGATATACTAACCTGTGGAGGCAGGGCAGTGCGAGGCTGGCTGAAGAGTGTGGAGTGGTCTGCTGACCGTAGGCCATGTGCTCTCCTGACAGTCTGACGAGTGAAAGGAGCAGACAGTACCTCCTGCTGAAGAGAAGACAAACAACACAGATGGAAATATCACGTTAGAGAACATCATCATTAGCTCAAAGTGGAAACAAAGTGTGTGGGATAACCATTACAAGATGGAAAATGGCAAATCTTGTGCTATTCTCGAAATAGACAACATCAGGACCTACAGTATGTTGCTATGAGCTACAAAGAAGCTTAAAATAATGATGCATGAAAGTGGTAGTTTTATTTTCTGTTCTCGTCACTGGTAGTCACAGGGCAATCGCCTTTTTGCTACAATTCAAACACAACATGTGGTCAGAGCAGAGTGTGCAGCACCGGTGTAATATCATGTGAAATTCTCTGTGTACGCTGAGGGAAAGCGTGCGAGGAAATCTCCACTGCTGCCGCTGTCAGTCAGAGATGAAAGAGCTGGCTGGCCTGCAGCTGCTTCACACCTGAACCAGGATTAGCAGTGAGCTAGTTCTTTCACTATGAATGTATGATTTTACTTACAACCTGACTGTTATCATACTTGAAGAAAACCGCAAAATATGATTGCTTTGATGTGTACGGATATGAGTATTTGTGTGCTTGGTTGAATAGATAAAGATGTGTGAGTGAGTGAGTGAGTGTGTGTGTTTGTGTAGGCGAGGGTACAGAAAGGTCACGACAGACTGGAACGACTAAAATACTTTCACCTTCAAAGTTAGCACTCAGATGTTCTCTGCCTCTCAGTGCCGAGGAAAGATAAGATGGAGATAAAGCAGGATCCATTATAAACACTGAGAGCACCTTGACTCTACACAACAAGTGCGCCCCGTGAAACACTCATATTAGACGCACCTATGTGGACTTGTTTAGTCACTTTTACAGTACAAGCCCATCAGTACTTTCACACTCCACCGACCTGCTCCTAGCGTAGAGCAGACGGCGCTCTACAGTAAGCAATAACCACCAAAAAAGGTCAAGCTTGAAGATTACACTTTTAAAACTCTCCACTGCACGGGTACATTTCATACTTCAGAGGTGTTGCTGTAGAAAATGAAACATTTAAGGCCATAATGTTTCTTAGTTGAGTGTATTAACATGCTAACATGAATTGCTAATTAGCACAAAATACAGTACATAACCCACTTATGTTCCTGAAACAGAGACAGGGGGGACATTTTAGTGCCATCCTTGGCATGGCAGTAATTCTCTAATGATAATCTGCTGTCTGCTATCAGGGCTTCAATCTATGAATGGGTGTTTGCTGCTGTTAATACTTACTCTCCTTATTACATAATACAATCACCTTTCTTTTAACATCTTCCAGCCCTGGTAGATTACATCAGACCAGCAAGGACAGAGCTTACATTGTGCCACTTGAGTTTTTGCCAGTGGTTACAGTTACAAGCGTACCTTCACACAGGGTACACTTGTTAATTAGGGTCTGTAGTTTCTCTCTTAGAACAGTGTTGCATATAAAACAAAGGTTTTATATGCTATGCTAAGATTTTAATTGGTGGGAGACCTTTACTTCTCAGACCTGCAGAAGCTTGGACACAAACATTAGCTACCCTGGAGACAAACTACAATAACCCATTTTGATGACTGATCATCAAAGTGGGTTGACTGATTTTCTTTCCCCCCAGCTCATGATGTCTACAACTGAAAGCTAGCAGGCTGAATTTTTTGAAAAGATATGTTCTGGACATTTAATAAAACAGGCTGTCCATTGTTAATAACAGTATATGACATAGGATTCTTAACACATACTGAAGCTGCCCCTAGGGAGGCCAAATTCAACGGTTGACCACCATCGCAGTCCCAGAGAGGATTGTGCACTAAGGCTTTAAGGTTCTTTCAAACACAATGGCCTCAACATTAAGATGGGCAATGAACCTTGTTACTGCAATTGCATGTTGCTGCAGGATTACTGCCTCTCTCTTATCAATGACAAGTCAGGCACATAGCATCAACCCACAGGAGGGGCCCATGTTCAAGATGCCAGATATTATTTAAAAAAAACATCCACAAAGTGCCAAGAGAGTCTCCTCTGTTCTCTTACTGAGGGGGGAGGAACAGCATTTGTCGAAGTATTGACGCCGTGATGTGGGATATTTACTGAAGCTAGGTCTCTGCCAGGCAACCCAACTGACTCATTCGCATTCTGGCAGTGAACTCGAGCTGCAGCAATACAGTTACAGAATAATATGTTTGTATGGGTCAATAAGCTCCCATTCAAAAAGACACACAGCAGGGGTTATTTATTGTGAAATAACTGTGAGCTTTAGGTTTAAAAAAAAATCAGCCACATCAAAAATCTAACACTGTTGTTTCGGGTATTTTGTGGAATTACAAGGTTTATTAAAACAAATAACCAAATAATATCATGCAACAAGTTTCTGATCTGTTTTGGGGGGGTTGTTTAAGAAATTTTGAGATAATTTAGTGGGATTAGGGCTTCACACTAGACCACTGACCAAAATAACAAGATCCCCAGAGACTCTGGGAAACACATGACCAACCACTCTCAGTAATGAAGTCTCTTTGTGGGCAGCAACCAATGATTATTTTCATCATCAATTAATTTGCCTCTTGTTTTCTCAATTAATCATACAGAAAATTTCTTGTTTTGTCCCGACCAACAATCTACAACCCAAAGACATTTAGGTCTAAAGAAACAAATCTCAAAACCATTACTCAATTATCAAAATAGTTGGTGATTAATTTAAAAGTTGGCAGCTAATCAATAAGTAGTTGTAGTTCTGCTTCATACACACAATCATAAATCTATTTTACTGAAAAGTATGTAACGACTAACAGTTACAAAACACAGCCAAGATTTAATAGCACAGCTGGAAGTTTGAATAATTTATTTGTAAAGCATCATTTTAATCTTCTAGGCATTTAAAATGTGACTAATTGTTCTTTGAACACATAGTATACCAACATATGTTCCACCGTTTAGCCTATGAGGTGTTTTCGTAGCATTAGCCGTGACCTGTCTGCACCACCAGGCCTGTGATCCAGTGACAGTCCGCCACGTCTATTTCTGTTGATTAGATTGTCACAGAGGACAACAGCTGCTCCCACTAGATATCAACTACAACGAATCAAGTAGGCCCATACAGAAATGTGTACACACTCAAAACACCACTACAATTATTCTCCTGATACAAAAGCCCCAGCTGGTTAAGTCTCAACTGACAAACCCTCTTCTTTGTGAATAAAACACAATGAGCAACAAACGGGAGGAGACAGATTCTACTCAGGTGCAACACACAGCAAAACATCAAATACTGCTACCTAGACTGAAGTAAATTAAAGTTAGACTGTGAGCTTTCTACCCTTGTGGCATTGAGAATTAATACAAAAACACTCTTGATACATGCTTGCATCATAGGCTTTGCTGTAGCCTACTCTCGGTTAAATTGTTTTGAGCATTACACTATCCCTGCAGAAGGACTCATTTCACTATTAGAACTTGATCCACTTAGTCTGATACCATTTTAAAAGTCACAGTTGAATTATTTTATCCCCACTCGAGTTAACATAGCGCTAACGGGAAGTTAGCCACTCGGCTGGCAGAAGTCTCAAGTGTGCATGTTCTGCTCCTACAGCATGTGGAGTATTCATTCATCCAACCAGCACTGAAATGTCAAATCCAACATCAGAAATGTTAAATACAAAGATTTACCAAGCTTAATCATTACTGTGTGAATTCATTTGACAAGGACTTGAATGCAACAGTCATTCATTCATATCTAATGTAGGTTTAATAAAAAAAAATAAGCATAAATAAATAAGAGAAGGTAAAAAAGAACAAGATTCACTGCATGTCAGTAGCCTTATAAGTACACTGATTAGCAATTTCAGTTTTAACTCATTTGGATTGCAGAACTGTGGATAGTGATTAAGGAGTCAGTGGTGTGACCGTTTAGTTCATTTTAGAAATACTGGAAACTCTCGCAATGGATGCAGCAAAGACCTTCATGTACTCTGTGATCCTTTGCCACACGTTATATTGCATCACCTGCTGGGGGCAAGTTGAGGGAACAATTATTCAACCTCTGCAGTCTCTCTACAAACAACCCTTTAAATTCTACACACACAAAAAAAATCAATGCAGTTTCATCACTGCAGAATACTGGACAAGCATCATGTTCTTAGTTTTAAGAATGTGATTATTTATTATTTTCAAACTTGTATCTTATGTACAAAATCTTTAGAGTGCTCTAGCTGAACCTCCATTAAGAAACTTTGTTGAAGAACTTTGAGCAGTCAGCTTTTTATGTGAAGGCCATAACTCAAAGGAACATCCTACCTGATACCTTTAAGAACTAAAACCAGCATCCGTGGTTCGAATCTGTCAAGGAACCTTTGCTGCAGGTCATTCCCCTCTCATCCATTCTGTTTCCTATCAGCTTTTATGCCACTACCGCACTTACAAATAAAGACAAAAGCCCAAAAATAAATCCTACATAAAAAACACTTAACAGAACAGCCTTTCTGGTGATAAATATTGTTACTGCATCAAAGAGATGGACTGATATTTAAAATATGTAAGGGTGGTGTTACTTCAAAGGAAAGCGGCACTGATGCAGTTTCAGGCTTTCAGCTTTGCTTAAAAACTTGTGCTGTTTTTTTTCCTAGCTGAGGAGCAGAGCATGTTTAAGACACAAAAAATGTATGGCTGCAAAGAAAAAAAACATTTATTTATTGCTGAGGATATAGATCAGATATCAAAAGCCTTAGACAGAATCATGCTTCATACATTCTTATCAGAGTGAGAAAATAAGTGACTGCTGGTGCTACACATTGATTCACTGACTGACTTATTGCATGGTGTGACGTTCGCTTGCTTGCCATCACAGAGAAGTCAAACGTGAACTCTGGGTGGTGCACAGCTAAGTGTCTTCTCAGGTAACTCCAAATCACACCAGCTCTTTATACATCATACTTAACATGTTGTCAGTCAGCTGCATTTGACACCTGAGCCTGATCCGCCTGATCCACATACTGGAGTGTTCACAGGAGGCTCGGAGCCAGAGCCCCGCTCCAGTATTTTGTCACCTCTGCGAATTCCCTGTGCTTGACACCGATGTGATCCTCACCCGCCTTAATTACTGGAAGTGACTCATCAGCAAGTACCCAGGACACTCTAATGTCTCTTTATGCAAGTTATCTCATAGCTCAGATTGGGTAGTGGTTAATTTTTGGAAGTCATACATGCTAACTCAAGTGAGCTTCTGTGAAAGATTGTGCAATTGAATAGGCCTGTGTGCGTACCTGTGTGTGTGTGTGTGTGTGTGTGTGTGTGTATGTGTGTGTGTGTGTGTGTGTGTNTGTGTGTGTGTGTGTGTAAAGGCAAAATCGTAGCGTGTCTTTTCTACACCATTAATGTGAGAGCCAATTAGTCCCTAAAATCTAATTTTAAAAATAGTGGATGGATGGACATAGTTGATATGGTCTTACACATCACTGACAACTCTGATAAGTCAGCACGGGGTGAAATCCAAGCAAATACAAGTAGCAACTCAAGCCTGAATATGTGAGAGGGGAAACCAGTGGGAATATCAAATTATATCAGATTTCTACTTTAAATTTAGCCAAAACAAACTACAAGTCTAAAAATAATACTAAAATAATTCAACACACCTCCATAGTAGAAAAACTAATCGTAATGGAAAAAAATCAGGCAAGCTTGGTGTACACGTTTGACCTCTTCAGTTGGATCAATCCAGAATCAATATGACAATTATATCCATGAATGCTTATAGACTGCACATTAGACCTAAGTCTGACATTTATGTAATCTTGTCTGTGTAGCTTTTTAAGGTGAAATAATACATACTGGTTTATGAGTAGGAGTGCAACAAGCTGTTAAGTCATGGAAATAGCATGACAGACAGGTTGGACAGGTGTCAGGACATGGTGTGCATATGTGTTGTTAACCACAAGCAGATCATATCAAGCCCAGTGCAAAGGGGAATTACTGAGGGATAATTACAGACACATTAACAGGAGTGTCATTTGGTCCCAGAACATTGATCTAAAAGAGAAAACCCGTACACCAGATGGCAAATGGACGCAGTCTATGGTGGCCGTTTTTACCTACAACATATATGCTGTTGTTCTTGTGTGTGTTCAGTCGACACTCAATTACATGTTGAGTACACACAGAGAAAGACACACAGACAGTTGTGTGTATGTCTTGTTTTTGTGAAGTGCTGATGTCAGCATGCACTGCAAAACCGCTACTACTTAATGATGCTGCACCACAGTGACCATTTATTGTACAATGTAAGTGATTCACATTCTGATCTGGTCATCTCTCCCTATTTCCTAATCTCTATAACTCTCTCTCTCTCTTTCTTTACACTGCCTTGCTCATTCACCCTTTCTGCATCTTCCTCACTGGCAAGGGAAAGGCTGTCAGCCTCTAAGCCTCGGGGAGATGGGGTGAACGAGAAAGGGGGGGGCAAGTAAGAGGAGGAGAAAGTGGGGAGGCTGCAGGCAATCACTAGCCTCAGAGAAGAGAGATGAAGAGAGTGAGATAGGAGAGGAGAGAGGAGAGTTCCATGAAATTTCCAACACATTAAGCACACTGTTACTCGGTGCCTTCACATGCAGGGTAAAGAGGGGTGGGGGTTGTGGTAGGTGCTGAGGGACCACTGGCCAATGAAAGTCATTTACAGCTAAGGAGAATTGATCCACTGACAGGGATTCCCTAGAAGGTACCTTGTCATGGGTGGACATACAAAGACAGAAGCTCAAGAAGAGATAGAAAATAACCTATCCAGGTATGCAGAGAGGATGTTAAGGACTCAAACTAACTATACAGTGAGCTGCAGGGTCATCAGACGCGGACACTCAGTCACACACATGAACGCAACGCAAACACGTACTCCTCTGCAATCTATTCACTGCTTAAAGTAGGATACACACACATATGCACAAACAGGGTCATGAAGGCGGGGCGCGGGGAGAGCGGGGTTGACAGCTCAGCGTCTCCTGCTGCAGCAGAGATGAATGGGCGGGCTGAAAACTGCTTTCATTCATAATGGAATACGGCAACAAAGCAGCTTCATCCCCAGGTGTCTTGGGGACTATAAGAGCCTGAGAACAGACAAAGAAAAAAAAAGTAGAGAAGATAGGACCGAATGAGAGAAAAATCAAGGCAGCCCTAAGCCCAATACATGCTTGAGAAAGAGTGCAACAACCATAAAAATATTTTTCTGATTTATTGCCCCAGGTGCCCCCCCTCCCTCCTCCCTCCCCCCATCCCCCAAAAAAAGCTCAGAAGGGCACAGAGAGCAACACCACCACTGTTATTATTCGAAAATCAGAGTGGCCTGGAAATGTCAGAACAAAGAATGCTGAGTTTATCAGACTTTTAAAGCCCTCACTGTTCCCGGCTAGCTTTTAAAAGGAGGACTTAGGATCCTGTAAGCAAGAATGAAGTGACTTAAGAATTAAGGAAGGGCAAATATGATTTAGAGACAGGCTACAGTGATGAGGATGGAGACAGCCAATGGATAATGAAAATGTTGGCACACAGAAAAGACACAAATGCATTCTCCAAGCCACGCAGATAAAGCTGATGATCAGCAGCATGGAGAGTAGAAGCGTGGGTGGCATGAGGGGGAGGAAGCATGGGCAGGAGAGAGAGAGAGAGAGAGAGAGAGAGAGAGAGAGAGAGAGAGACTGGGTGAAAAAGCATCAGAGAGGAGAGGAAGGAGCAGGCAGGAGAAGATTCTGTATGTGTGTGTGTCTACATGTCTACTGGTGTGTGTGTGTGTGTGTGTGTGTGTGTGTGTGCGTGCGTGTGTGTGTGTGTGTGTGTGTGTAACTATTACAAAGCACTCATTCTTAGCATCAGTGAAAGCCACAAATAGAAAGAACCACCTACTGGCACAATGCTATATGAATAGCCAAGTTGAATTTTAAAACTGGAACAGGAGCTAGCACATTTTCAATCTTTAAAAAGACGACAGTCTATGCCAACAATTACTATTTACACAATTATGTACAAAGTCAAGCAACACAGCCAAAAGTTGTGTATATATATTTATATATATCACACAAAATATGACTTACACTCAGCATTGGCTAGTTTCCAATCTATGTGACTCTAATTCTACACAGCCACCAAAATAAAACATCTATGGAGGTGTTTGCATGTGTTTATATATTAGTGGGTCTCAAAAAAGGAACCAGTGCCTCATAGCAGGCAGCTGGCATGACTGCACCATGTCTGCACACTTTGTCTCTGGCAGAAGAGTCTCATTCCCACAGGCCAGATCCATCCTACAGTAAACTTACTTGTCCTGAGCTCCTGATGAACAACGCATAGAGTGGCACTGCAACTCCGTTGGAGCAGAATGTCGAGCATGTACTGTAATTCTAGTCAAGCTCATCAATCAAATGTTTACAGGCCTGTCATCTGAGGCTTATGCATGTTGGAGTTAGTTAGTTCAGCTCAGGACATATTTCAGAGTACAAGACATTGCTATATTAGAGGCATAGAGAGGGTCAGTAGTGATTTTGCCCAGATTATCCTAGCTCTTTCATTAACAGCAGTGCATCATGCACATACATACATACATACATACATACATACATACATACATACATAGATACATACATACTTATTACCGTAGTTGGACTATTCATGTACCTCTTGTATAGAGTAAATGCAAAGACATTTCATTGCAGCAGCATGGACTTTACTTTCTGTGCAAGACATTAAACTGCTGTAATCACAGGTTGTGAAATTCAAAACCAAGTGTCAGAAATATACTTTCAAGGGTCATGTGTGTGACATCCCTACTAATGTCGGGAACACTAACACCATGTGTTTGTGTGATTTCCCAATGCAGCAATCTCTCCTCATCTATTAGAGTGGGGGTTATTTGGCTGATGAAGCACTTCATTTACATTTTAAAGATTCACAGTATCTGATTTTGTGATTTGAAGGCAACAAGATTAGCCGCACCACTTGACTGAACACTTGCCCTTTCACCTATGTCCTTCTCATATCATCTCACTATAGTGCAGTGTAACTATAGCTGTGTGAGGGCAGCTTGTACGTCATTTTTACTGCTACCTCATGTCTGAAGCAACTGTTCTGAGCTGCAGTGTCATGAATGTGCTGGCACTCAACACTTAATGCTGTTGCTTCACATCAAATATAGTTAATCATCCAACCACTGCAAAGCATGCATTATAACCACATGGTAATGCATTGTTTAGTGAAATTTTCATAATATTTAGAATTTTTCACTCTTCAGTGTAGCCATTTGTAGCAGTCAGACACAGATTTGTAAGCAACACTTAGTGAAAATGTTAGCCTTCAAATTTATCATCAAATCAAGCAACAAATTTCACTGTACTTCCCTGTTGCATTATTAAAGCTGCACTAATCAATATTTTATATTCACGGTGGATCAAATAACTACGTGTAATGTAAAAGGAGTCACAGGTAGTGAAGAGCTCAAACCTGTTTCCAACGACAACAGGTGGCTTTTTTAAGATGTGGCCAACCCAACACCAACGGCCAGCGGACAAAATTAGCCACCAACATTTAGTGGTCAGATTTTGTTAAAATAAGGAATCAATTAAAGCTAGAGGCAAGAGTAAATATTGGGCTTCCACTGGTCTGGTGGACAGAAACATCAGAAACCTCAAATGAATGCTGGCATTGATTAGTGTCTGCTGGATGTATAAAAGGAAATGTGTAATAGACAACAATGTGCTCCCATAGCAACTTTTTAAAAGTGTGAATAGTTTAATGTTGTGTTTGGCATTCATTGTGCTGCCTCAAAGTAGCCAAAAAAAACAATTAGTATTGCTTTAACTTTCTCTGCCATGGTCACATCACAGGTCCTGATGAGCCATGACACAGTGAAATTCAAGAGTAATTTGTGCCCCATTTTGATCTATCAGTCATTACAGGCACACTCCTGTGACCTTAGCCCCCCCACCATCACTCCACAATCTGAGAAACACAGTGGCCATTATTCTGATCAATGAATTTCAGTCTGTTCCAATCTGTGCAGGAGACCAAGTGTGGAAAGGAGTTCAGCTAAATCTTACCTTCTCTAACAGCCCACCACTCTACCTCAGACATACAAAACTTTTTTTTGTTTTGCAAGAAGATGTTGGTTCAACACAGGGTGCAGAGAGAGTTATAAACCAAATGACAATAAAGAAACTGCAGTAATTACATCGCTTTATGAAAGTTTTGTGACAAATGGAAAACAGGCAAAAGGAAAAGATAAAAATTACGCAGCAACAGCAACCTTCCTCAAAATATATTTTGACAAAATGATAGTTTTATATTCAATTCAGCATCAAAGGAAATATAAATATGAAGAAACGCCTCATAGGCAGTTCAATAATTCAAGAGTGGAATGAAAACTGCCACTGCCGGTGCATCGTAGCGTTACATTCGTTGAAAAGTGCCAACTGAATATAGCAGGAAGTGAAGAGTGTGATGGCCAGTGTAGTGGCCCAATAGCCCAGTTGTGAAGATGACTTTCTACTATGCACACGTCTACACAGAGCAACGCTTTATCCTGCTGGAGGAGATGATGTCAAGAG
>JANJYP010204250.1:0-10408 GCA_024605115.1 Rastrelliger brachysoma
AGTGATGACATATCTCAGCGGTCTTCCATAGAAAATTACACAACTCTTCTCTTTAGGGTTACCAAAACCCCATCTGTAAACCCTGGTACAATATAATGGGTTTTCATTTGCTCTTCAGTTTTCAGTTTTCAACTTCAACTTCAATTTTTGGTATGGGCAGTTCTTTTTCCACAGTATTTCTCCCAAATAAGTCCATTTGGATTTCTGTTATTCTTTGTTTATAGTTTGTGTATAAGAGATGTAACAGGGAGTAAGATATCTCAGAGCTCTTAATTTACACCAGATTTAACTAATGTCACCATGTAGGACACCAAATACAGTGTTTTGTCTGTGAATAACTTTTTGGCAGACAAAAAGGAATGCATCTTTGCTCATATATTACCTGTGTAACTTTTAAAAGATGAAACACAACTCTCCTTGGTGTAATAATGATGCTTTATGGTCATTCCTGCATTATCACCTTCATAAAATGTGTAAGTCCAGTTTGTTGCAAAAGGAAGGTTGAATAGTTTTCTCCATATTGGGTTTTGATAAGGTCAGAGGAAAATACAGCTGGTCAGTAGGACAACAAAGGCCAACAAAAGGCAAGTCTTAAGGTAGATATGGTTAGGGGATGCATCATTTTATAGAGCAGCTGCCCTTCAAGGTGGTTCAAGGAGCTGGGCAAGGAGAAGGCTTTTATAAAGTGGAACATGTCTTAGAAGGACAAGGCATCAATAAATAAGCTGCAGGAAATTAAATAGTGCATTTTCTGGTAGCACACATGTACTCGCATCTCTCAGTGTGTGAAATATCAAACAGGCCAGTTCAATTCAAAAGCATGAGGATCTCATGGCCGATGTTGTCGTCACAATCCCGTCCCTCCTCCAGGTTATAACCCTCTCTGAGTTCACATAGACAGAAAGGAATTAAATGAAAGTGGTGAAATGTTCTGTTTTTGCTTCAGCTAATTCATGAAAGAGTCAATTAAAAAAAGACATAACAGAACACAGAAACATGATATTCATTTATAATTTAATTAAGATTACAATCTTTATACAATTTACCTGAAAACAGTCTTTAGAGACAGTTCACCGTACATACTAAAAGTGTTCAGCTGTAAACCCTTTTTATTCTGGGCACCATCTTATTTCTGAATGTGTCAACCAGAACCTGTGAGAAGACACTCAATTTAATATCTAGTCTTGAGCATAACATAACACTTAAATTACAAGGAAGACATACAGTTAAAATTGTAGTTCACTGGAAAAAAAGACTTGGAACATGAATTTGACACCTACTCCACAAGCATGGTAACATTTCAATTACAAGAGTTGTTACAAAGTCAGTTTGACATCTTTGCAGCGCACGTCATTTCCCCACTGAAGAAGACTAAGCTGCTAACTGCTGCTGCTACACTACCAGCTGAGTCAAACATCCAGGGAGGACATCCTTATCTCCAACCACACACAGAGAAAGAGAGAGATGAAACAGAGGGGGAGCGAGGGAAAATTTACAGTAATAGAGTAGTAGTAGTTGTCTGAGAAAGTCAGACAGAGGGGAAACAAGGAATATAGGATAAAAGAGATGAGGAGAGAAAAATGGAAGAAGGGAGAACGCAGAAAAAGTATAAGAGACCGGGAAATAAAGAGGTAGCCGGGGCTAAAATGTAGTTAGATCAATAATAGAGGAAGCAAAAAGACAGAGACAGAAGATATAGAAAGCAAAGAGAGAAAGTTATTAGAGAGAGAGAAGACACTTTTCACAGACTCTGCTCAGCCTACTCTGATCCCTGGATGCTGCTTGAGTCTATGTATTTATGTGTCAGTGAATGTCTGTGCTTGTTTGTGTGCATGTGTGCTTGTGGATATATCTGTCTCTCTCTATCACCTCTATGTCCTTGCTAATCGTTGAGTGGACTCCCTGCAGTCTCCACAGGCTGTACTGTGATTATCACCACTCAGTCGTGCACCCACACAGGAACACACATATGCACCACTCTACAGAGACGTATACATGCATAAACACACAGAAGGACAATCCACATACTCTACATTAAGTTTTTTTTTTCAGATATGTTTAAAAGTGGAGAGAATGTTTATTTCTTCAAAATGTGTGTATGCATGATCATCCTACAGCTCCATGTGTGTAGTTTCCTTTCGTGTGTATTCAAGTGGGCATTCTTGGATGAGTGTAAATCTCCACAGATCTGTGTGTCCATTTCTGTACTCCCCTATGTGTTTGTGTATGCGTGTGTGTGTGTTAGCATGTCTCAGCTCTGCTCCGGCAGTAAATGAGTATGTCAGTGCAGCCCATGTTAACTGTTGACACACTAATTTACTGTGGCTTCCCGTAAGACCAGCTCAGTAATATGGCTTATTGATGAGGCCACAGGGAGTGTGTATGTGTGTTGGGTGTATTTGCATTACTGAGTGTTTTCAGGGCTTGTGCACCTACACCGGAGATGATATATCTCCCCCGTCACAGATAAATGTGGTCAGTCCTTAAGTGATGTATGCATAAATAAATGCAGAATTTACTCTTTGTCTGTGATGTGTCATAGTAGGATAGATGAGGAGAGAGGAATTTTATACATACTTGTTACAAACACAGTATTCAATATACTTCTATTTTTTTCTCTATAATTCCATGTTTTCAGTCAGGAGGGGAGAGGTGATCTGTGAGCTGGGAGAGATCTTGAACAGGACATTTCATTATGCATACTGGACATAATACAGCTACTGCAGAGTCCCTGAAGGTGCCAACAGGTTGACACTACACAGTCACACCCAGTTAGAAAAGTTCCAAAACACTTGAGGGAGCTTCCAACTATGCACTCAGATGCACATCTTTTAACTCTCTGACATTAAGACACATACAAAAACATTTACTCATAGGCACATATGCATAGAAGTATAAGGAGAGCTTGATGGACACTGCAGAGCTGCTGGCCTCCTCTGAGATCACAACATTCTTCATGTGCCATTAACCTCAAAGATGGATGGATGGAAGTTGGGAAGCAATGGCAGAGTAGCAATCAGCAGGATCGGGTGCAATCTCAATGTGCCGGCAACATTTTGGCCTGATTACTCTGGATGCTCTAACATTACAGAGGCTCACTGCAGCCTGAACTGATAAAGATATGTGTGCACAAACAAACTCACACATACTCAATCTGTTAACGTCTGATGAGAGTATGCAGTGAGTAAATAAACTGTCTCTGTCCAATGTAGCACAGCCCTAAAACTGTTGAACAAAAAGTTTGCAGAGGAGAGTGAGAGTTGCAAATCACATTTCAAATAAAAGGCTTCTATCATTTAATTTTATCCCTAGCTGACTGTCAAAGCATCATTCCATATTAAATTATAGGAATCTGTAGGAATGGAGATGGTGATACACGTGTTGTAAGAGAGTATTGTAAAGACTCTGTTTGTGCTTTAAAGTATGCTTTTTTCTCTAACTTTTCTGTAATGTTTTGTAGTATGTCTATATTTGCCACTTTGAGCAAGACTCTTAGGGTTCCCCATCATAAAATCACTGACATTACTGATTAAAAATTTGCTTTGAAAATGCGAAACATACAGGGACACAAGGGGAAAAAAAGGAGAAATCGGTCATAAAAGTCTGAGTGAACTAGGTAGTACAATTAGAAAACTGACAAAATGAGTGAAAAATCAAAACATAAATGAAAAGAAATTAACAAATGAAATTAGGCCCCACATCAATTGAACATGAGAGAGTGATAGAGGATGCAGTGTGTTGGCAGGGTGTGGACAGGGCCAGTAGTGGTTGCTGACAGGTCAGCAGACAAGTTCTTCCCCTGACGCAGAGCAAGGATCACCTTACCTTCCACTAGTTTTTACAACTCTGTTGAAACACACACATGCACACCAGAATGATTTTATACTAATGCATTCATGTTTTACTACATTATATGCCTGATTGAACCTAATAGAGTCAAGTAAGGCTTAACCGATGAAATAAAATCCACTTTGTAACACAGGAGGCAAGGTGTCAAAAATGTTGAGGTCAGAAATGAGGAAAGGTAAAGAAAAAACACTCCTCTGTACTGCGTCATGGAAATATGTTTTCTTATAATAAAAATGAAAACAGACATTAAATATTGTCCTTTAAACAAAACCTTTCATTGATCGTTGGATGTCTAGACATAGATTTACCTCCTGTATTTGGAAGATTTACTTATAGTGACCTTATCCAACATAAACCTATAGATTAAGAGTTGAGTATCATTTATGAGCAAAATGTCAGCTTGTGACAGTTGAACATTAAACTGTTTTAAGATAAATACAACAGTGGTAGAGTTTCTACAAGGAAAGTGACAACAGCAAGGACGGAAAGAGGGAGATATTAAAACTTAAAAAAATAGTGATATGTATTAATTGCAATTATGTCTACAAGCAGATTTAGAATTTATAATATAAGTCTTGCATAGTTGGCTGGCAGGTTGTTTGTAGCTCCCTTCTTGATTGCATATCACAAAGTTAAGATTTTTGATGGAAAACACATCCCAAGATACCATTATTCAAGATCTCTGCACGCTGTTTTCAGAGAAAGAGAAAGCCGAGGACTTTCTGTGCTGTGAACACCAAATCAGCATTTCTGTCTATTTTAAGGTTGCAACTAATGATTCTTTTCAATATCAGTTAGTCATTCAATTATTTGCTCAACCAATCGATTAGCTGTTTAGTTTAAAAAAGTGAATGAAAAGTGTTAATCACTGTTTCCTCAAGCCCCAAATGGTACGTGAAATCTCTTTTTTTAATCAGTCTATTAGTCCACAAACCAAAGATATCGAATTTAGCAGTAGTGAGAAACTGGAATAAGAAAATTGTTGTGTTTTATTTAAAAATGGCTCCAATGACAACCTTTACCAAATAGCTGATTCATTTTTCTATAGAGCAATTAATCAGTCTACTGACTAACCATCTATAAGTGTGTTCTCAGTGATGTCAGTGGTGACTTTCTGAGAAACACAGCCCCACTGCTTTGCATGCAGAAAAGGTGTCAAGAGATTCAAATATCCTAGTTTCACAACATACTGTTGTAAGTTATACAGAAGAATGTGTGGAGCCAAAGTCTAAATACCTTGGGTGTGAATTTAGAATGACTCACAGACGTCATTGGTTGTTCAGATCGTCCCTGCTGATTTATGAATATGAATATTTAGGATACTTTGATGCATTATGTACTGTTACTCCAATTTTTTTTCAGAATTGAAATTCAAATTAAATGGAGGCACTGCTTCTAATCAGACTGAAAAAGTAAGAAAGTTTGAGCGCCAATGCAAAAGTTTAAGTTAACGAAACAGCTACTTTTCATTCAATTTTAACATCAAAGGATTGTAATATCAACTGGAGCTGTTTGCTGTTCATCGTACCAGGTATATACAGGGCAGCATGTCTACCTGCATTGATTGGAATAAGAAATTTAAACAAACTTCGGCTCTGACAGCTTATTGGAATGTCACATTGATATTAGCATGTGATTGCTCTGTGCTCTCATCGCTTGACAGATTCCAGTGGCTTTAGTTTCAGTGGAGAGACACAGGAGGAGGGGAGCAAAAGGGGAGAGAGGGACAGGTTACAGAGGTCATATGGCTAGTGGGACCCAAGGAATGAGTAGAGTGACAGTTATTCTCTCTATCTTACACACACACACACACACACACACACACACACACACACACACACGCACACACGCACACACACACAATCTTAGACCTGTCATGGAAAAAGAACTTAATACCTTCAGACCTCCAGGGATGTTAGGAAATGTGTGACTGACAGTTTGATGGTGTGTATGTGCGCCTGCGTACGTCTGTGTGTCTCATGTCACTTTCTTGAGACCATGATTCACCTGTCTACTGTTAATTGAAGGCCTGTTACAGTAAAGAATAAAAAACCTCATCAGGAAATGAGAAAATAGTTGATTCATCTTCTTATGTAATCTTTACTCAGGACTGTGATTAGGGAAATAAATACTTGTATGTCTCTCTTAAATATTTCCTTGTTCTCAGAGAACTGTGTGTCAGAAAAAGTTCATAGAACTATAAATAATTGTCACATGATGCAAATGAAAGTTTTCCTCCCACGAGATACAATGTGATTTATTTGAGCGGTCATTGGTGAGTTCAGCTGTGTCATTATGGTCCGTGTGTGCGTGTGCATCTGTGTGCGAATGTGTGCAGGGTGTGTCCTGGGAAGCAAGTGCATGGGCCAGATTTAGTTAGATTTTTCAGACCACAAACCTTAGTGTTGCTACAGGCCCTAAAACATACCTCCCACTGACATGTTCTCTGTATGATATGACTGTGAGAGAGTGAATGCCAGAAAAGAAAGAGTGGAACAGTAGCATGGTTTTATAATGCAAACATATATGCACTAAATATGTAGAAATTCATTTATTTTCCATGATATAACCTTTGGCTATTTGCCATTCAAACCACCACCTGTGTGTGTGTCAGTGCATGCTTGTGAACATGTGTGTGTCAGCATCACACTGCTGTCTATTCTCCTCCCCTTGTTTAGATTCTGTTCGTCACTGACCCATGTGCCCTTGGTAAACAGTTTTTTTACCCTAGCCTGCAGACAATTGTGTGTGTGTGTGTGTGTGTGTGTGTGTGTGTGTGTGTGTGTGTGTGTGTGTGTGTGTGTGTGTGTGTGTGTGTGTGNAGCTCAAGCATTATTACCAAATAGGCTGTTGTGCATGACAAGTCAATCTGTCTCTTGTATAGAAAACTTCGTGCTATTCATTTTGATAGCACTCATAATTTATTAGTGGTATACTCATGTCTTCTTGATAATAGATTATTGAGTTATTCATCAGATTCATTTCCCTTCTGATTACTTTACACATGCAAAGTGTATGTCTAATGCTGTAAACCAGCAGCATACTGCAAAGCCCATAAAAGTGTGCTGTGGGCCTCCTTTCTCCCTTCTGCTTTCTGCCTTTCTTCTCCCGCTATTCCCTTTAATAGCAGAGAGAGATGGAGGAAGAAAAGAGCGCGATGGGGAGGGAATAAAGAGAGTAAATGAGAGTGTATCTAGATGGAGAGGCAAAGAGGGCAGGGAGAAATGTGGTATAAATGAAAGAGTGGGAGATGGTGGGAAATACAGAAGGTAAGAGAGGGTGAGGCAGAGAAAGAGAGAGAGGGGGGAGAGAGAGATGAAACTGCTCTTTAATCAGCGAGGGGCTATATGGAGGCGGGCCGAGGTGCCTACTGTAATCCGATACACGCGCACGCGTACGGCGTGCACGCACAGCGAGACAGGGGACTGAGTGAGCAGTCCTGCTCGCTGCCACAAACCCGGCAGAGATCGGAAGAGAAGGAGCGCACTGCCGGAGCTGCCGGGAGAAAGAGCGAGAGCGCTAGAGAGAGGGCTAGAGAGAGAGAGAGAGAGAGAGAGAGAGAGAGAGAGAGAGAGAGAGAGAGAGAGAGAGAGAGAGAGAGAGAGGAGCGTGTTTAAGTGAAGAAACCCACAGTTTGCAAGAGGAGAGCGCAGAGGCTGCACGTTTATTTTATCCCGTTCAGTTTTACGCACGCATGCCGGAGCTGCCTCTTCCAGAAGATCTTCTATTTCTTTTGCGCAAGAACAGACTGTTATTGGGACAGTATTTTAAGAGGAAAATCGATTGGAATATATATCTGTATATATAGGCTATATTCCGTTAATTACTTGTGACTTTGCTAAGTGAATGCGCCAGAGGGAAATAGAGACAGGGCAAAAGATTTGGGGATATTTTATCGAAACGAGGAGACCAGTTCCCTTGTGACTTTTTTAAGGTTTTGTCAAACTTAATGGTTTCTGGCAGATGTTTGTATTGGTTGTTGGTGGTTTCAATCAGTGATTTTTTAATTCGTTTTCTGATTGTCTATCACCGGCGTTGACGAAGTCTGTATTCCCACGCGCTTTATGACTGACAGGGGGACACAGTGCTGCTGTCTATGCGCACCGAAATGGATTTTGCGGCTTTAAAAATTTGTTTCGAGTAGAAACTGTGCCCGTTTCAGTTCTATTTTCACAGATTGTCGCGTTCAGTTTCCCCGAAAGAAGAAGCAGTGGCACACGGACATAACTCATAGTGAAACCCGGCATTTTTAGTGGATTTTGGACACTACTCGTGTTGCGCTTCAAAGAAATTGTGGCAAGGAAGAGGGGAAAGGGGACTTTGGACTGCACCTTTGTCTTAGATAAATATAACAAAGAGGAGGAGAAGAGGCGAATTTTCTCCACACACAAGGGAAAAGATGGATTTATTCATGTGGCTATGTGGATGTTTACTGGCTTTTCTTTTGCCTTCATCAGTCAAAGCAGAGGAAGGAGGTAAGTTTGACACATTTGCTGCCCGCTAAAACCCCAGTGTCACACGTAGGTGTTGAATTGAAACGAGAAACTTTTTCTCTTCCCCAAAGCGTCTATAAAATAACGTGGTGTCTCGTTAAGAGAAAAATGGTTGTATATGTAAAATGTTAAACATAACACTTTATCGAAACCAAGATCATTATGCATTTTTGATTGCAGGAGCCCATCCATCCTCGATCTCTTTTCAAATACATAGTTAATTAATAGAGTGCTGAATGACGTTGATTGAATCAGTTTCAGCACAATTAGAAAGGCGATGCTTGCTACAGGATGTCCTGTTTTCTTTTAACACCGTTTACCCATCTGACTCTTTGCGGTGTCTGCATCAGAAGTATGCAAATAAAATGAAAAACCTCACCAGGCATGACAACCTGTAATGAGTTAAAAGTAACAAACAAACACAAATCAGTTATGTGTTTCTCTAACAAAAGACTAAATCCATTTCCTGACATATATTTGCGTAAAGTCAGTGGGTCACTGCTTTTGAGACAATATAGAAAATCACCTGTTTTTATACATAGGCAACTTATAGTAGGTGATGTTACAGATAAAGTAAGACTGCCATCAACAACATTACTTATCCTGTTCGCTGCGTCCTAAAAATGACAGAGGGATCTTGGCTTTGTGTCAATATAGATTTTTTGTCGTCCTGAAAAACATTTCAACCACATGCTGTAAATTTCTATCTGCAGCTTCATCAACGACGGCTCTCTAGAGAGCTGTTCAGTAACGAAAAATCACTATGACGTTCCCAATATTCCTATTGGGACTAACAGCTATGTCAATAAGGTGCTAAATTCAATTAATTGCAACCTTAATGCACTTTTTTATCCTGTAACACGCCACTATAATGTAGTATTGGTTTAAATACTTTTTAAAAACTTAAAATGTGGCAGCTGTGTGCGTGTTATAGCTTCGACTGCATATGTCTGCGCTTTCAAATGCAGTGGTGTGTGCGGAGAGGTGTCGGTGTATCTGACCGGACTACTGTCTCCGTCTACCGAAGGCCAGCACCCGCGCTGCAGACGCACGGAGGTCCGATATCAGCGGGCTTCCAACTACTGAGGGTGCGGAGATCTGCCACCAGTCACACTCTTTGAGTCCCTGTGCGCGGTGGTGTTTGCCACTGCATTTACACCCATCAACAGTTCACTCCAGACCATGTACGCACAGGCTCCTGAAGTAAGAATCAGTACAAGCCTTGCGCCTGAGATGGTCAGGATTGAAATGTTTAACGCAGGTCTTTGTGCGTTTCAGCCCATTTTACGCACTCATTGAGTGACTTGAACAAACCAAACCTACCTGTGGTGATGTCAGGTCAAGACGTCAATACTGAAATAGTCTGCTATTGTGCCAACCAATGAGATCGGAGAACTACAATTTGTTGTTTTTTAAACCAAACTTAAAAAAAAAATGTAAGGGGACAATTTACATTATGTCATATTATTATTGTAGTTCACCACTTCCTTTCATGGTTTGTGAAGCAAACTTTTTTTCAAAATAGACTGATTTTCACCACAAACAGGAAGACACTGAATGTGATTAGTGGTTTCTCATGGCTAGTGACTGTGTGGTGACTTGGCACAGCGTTTTTTTTTCCCCTTCTAATATCAAATCGCTGTTCAGTCTGCTTTGAAATACGTCATTTAAAACGAGGCAAAAGAGGGACTTTAGGAAGTAGCCATAGAAAAGTTGGCTGAATTGATTAAGGGCTTACTCAGGAGACCAGCCAGGGCTTTTACAGATCTCATGACTTGGATTGAGTGGTCTGTCTGCCAAATGTTGTTTTGGAGAAACAGTATACAGAGAGCACAGTAGAGGCATTCTTTACATCAAATAACACCTCTGATGTGGGAAAATATGTGCCATGGAAATAAGTGCTGTATATGGAGCTTTGCATGTTGACTGTGAATTCCCTGGTTGGAGTGATTTCACTTCAGAGATATTTTTTAATGCCAAGACTGACTAATTTAAGTAGTTTATCACATAATGCCACATATGCAGACTCCCTCTGTTAAAACTAATGCATGATCCAAGTTACCATC
>JANJYP010204312.1:0-11237 GCA_024605115.1 Rastrelliger brachysoma
CACATTGTCTGATAGATGAGTAAGTACTCTGATTTTTAAAGCGATAGTGGGATGAAATTCGTTTTTCATTAATGAATGACTTTAACTGTTATATTTGATATGTAAGTTGGTCATCAAGAGGCGGAATAACAGAAAAATACAATTTTAGGGGGAATTCAAGAGATATTAGCATTTGAATTATGTTTTGGAACTACTTTAATTTTAGATATGTTTACATTTTGTCTCAAGACAACTTTAATTTACACTCCAAGAGCATGTTTTAGTATTTTGTGCATGGATTATTTGAAATTTCATGGAGGGAACAGAAAATGACAAAGCTCCCATCCTAGCAACTTTGGTCAAGACAGAAATCTTTAAAAGGGAGCTGTGTGAGAAAATTAGATACGATAAGACATTTGCACACAGAATCTTCTTTGTTGCATTAAGGTCATAGGTCATTGGCCAACAGTTTAATAATCAGTAAATAAAGTCACAACATTTTTTTTTATCACTGAGCTACACAGAAGTAATCCCTGAGGACCAACAAGTGTGGAAAGGCACAACAGTGTTTTGCAACTGCATCTGAGTAAGAGCTCATGCTGTAGAAGTAAGCAGTGTACTTAAAAACAACTTCATACTTTTAAGTTCAAGTTCAGATAGGGCAAGCACATGAAAGCAAAGCTATTATAGGGGCTATGTTAAAAAAAAAAACTCCACAGGGAAAGAATCATTTCATGACTTTCACAGTTGTGCAACTTGATGGTTGTAATTTTAAAATGACATGTTGTGTAAGTGCTCTGACACTTCTGAAACAGCACACTGTAAAAATTACACCTGAGTAATGGTTTGTTAAATGAGTTTTTAGCTGTAGGAAAAGTGATAAAGTGGCTATTTGCCAATCCCTGTAGTGTGCCCCTGCTGACAACTGTCCTAGGGGCTGATTTATTCTGGTGAACACTTATATCACATATAATGTATGATGTAGATAATTGATGTTTGATGTAGATAGTTTAACACACAAACGCAGTTGTTTTTGTTATTCTGCTCAGAACTTGAAACAATACATCAATACATACTTACAGTATGTATTGCACTCTATAAATAAACACTATATAAATACGGTGCCTTGACTATAAAAGGTACTGTATGTATCTGAAGGCACTTGGACTTTAAGCTTGACTTTAAGAAGGTGAAGCATGTGGAAAGAGATATATACAGGCAGTACACACAGAAAAAAAGAGGTAAAAAAAAAACCCTTGGCTGCCTGACAACAATTCACTTTAGAGGTTTGATGAGTAATTAACCTAAAATCACAGTGCTGTTTTATTATAAGAAACAACTTATACAATACTTGAGTTGAGACTGACAAGTTAATCTGTATTCGTGACTGTGTTAAATGAGTTTTGCCTCAAAGCACTTTATCTAGATATCACTCACTCATACTCTCCCAGAAGAAGAGAGCCCTGTTTGTCATGTATATGTCAGTGATTTACTTTTTGTCTGACATCTAGAGGTCCCCCTTGTGGCTAAAAGACCTTATAGTCTGTAAATTAGGTAGCCACATTCAAATCTGTATCAGACAGTCTCAAGCCAGTCAATCCAGTAACTCAAGAATCACTGCCAGTCCTGCCACAAGATCACTTCTCCTATAGCAATATGGCAGACTTCTGTGGCCGACTGTGCCATCTGCTTCCAAAGACGACTTCACAAACTGTCAAAGAGCGTGGCAAGTGGGGGAGCAAAAGGGAGTTTATTCTGTCTGTGGCTGGGGCTATTATTGGTCTTGGAAATGTGTGGAGATTTCCGTATCTGTGCTACAAGAATGGTGGTGGTAAGTTTTTTTTTTTACTTTTTCATTTCTCAGGATAGTAACAATAACCTAGACTACACCTTAATAAAATCCAGTGAAGTGTTATGAGAGAATGCACTCAAACTTGTTTTGTAATTTTTTTAGCCTATAAACTGCAGCAATAAAGAACTTGGTGGCACATTGATCATTTTTCTTAATCACCAAGGTACAGTTTAACTTTTTTTTTGTTTTACTTTATGTTGGGCTGCCTCTAGAAACTTTTGCTGTAAAATATTGAATGAATATTGTTCTAGTTACCACTGGAACCTCAAGCATAAAACGTCCCGTATTTCATGTGATAAATTACCAAGCACATGATTAGATCATCATACAAACTGCTAAATGCTGTATTTAGTAACAGTCTCTGAAAGCTATTCAATTTTAACAGGGGATTCTGTCCGATCTCCGTTCTAAATCTGATGAGTAAGGATTTGACAGGTTATGAAAAGCTATGAAAATAACAATGCCTGTGTCTATGCAAAAACGACAGCCACATTCTTTTCTGTTTTTATTTGCTCACAAAGGATCATCATACTCCCAATTATTCCACACTCCTGCAATCATACAGATTTAAAAGGTTTTTACATAAGGACTGCAAATCAAATGGTCAAGTGAGTGTTTCACATACTCTGAAATATGATTGTCATTAGTCTCAATGTCGAAAGTCTTATTTGACTGGTTATAATTAATAGATTCAGTAACTTTGAGCTGTTTTTTCCCATATAAATTGTGATCCTGCTCTTACATATGAAGAGCACAGGAAAATCAAAAGGTGAGCTTGTTAATGTCTTTTCCTGAAGAAGACAGTTCACTTCCATAACAGATAAATCAGTTACACAATTTCCACCAGTTTTGTAACGTCATGTCAGGATGCTCCATGAAAATGTTTATTTAAGCCACATCAGAAACAAAACATGCAAAATTATTTATGTACACTGTGTAACAACCTGCTAAGAAGTTGCAAGATAATTGTAAAATACATTTTTTTATATAATCATTTAATATCAGCATATCAAAACCTTCTCAGTTGTTTCAAATACATGACACTCCTGACTCTATCTACCTCTGAAGCTGTAAAGCTGAATTTTAACTGTGAAATTAATACAAATTACAAATTATTACAAACACATAACACCATCGAAAAGGAAAAAATTAATCAGCACTATGTCATCTTGATGGGGGAGACAAAACTGTATATTTTTTCTATTTTAATAAGCAAAATAAAGGTTTCACAAATCTAAAAATGAGTTGAAACAGCATTAAGACTTTTGCTACAATGTCTAACACTATTTTGTCGTGTAAGTGATGAAAATTTAGAGAATCTGTCACTAAATATCATTATTTATCTTTCCCTTAACTTTTATTCTGAAATTGTAAGCTAACGTATAGCACTGGACATCACTGAAGAGCTAATGCTGACTTAGCCATCAAGACAGCTAATAAAATAGACTGCTGATAAACTATATGGCTGCATTTTCACAGAGATACCATAAAGCTATTTTGGACAACAAAATAATCATTCCTAGATCTCTAGACTGTAACTTCCTTTTGACTCACCTAGGCTCCTTGCAATTAACTTATCTATTTACTTCTTGACACAATGCCTGAAGCAAAATCCACATCTGATAAAGTGAGGACAAAAATTTCTCAGCTCTTGCTATCATTCATTTTACGGCAAAGTTTCACCATCTGACAAGGCTCTCTGTTTGTTTGTTTTCTATTACACTGAACTTGTGGTTTTTCAATTTCTCCTGTGGCTTGGCTTGAATCATGCATCATTTAAGGTTTATCATTATATTCTGACTTGTAAATAATGCTCATATATCTATTGACAGTTCATCGTGCAGAACCGACAACTAACCACAAACCAACAAACCAGTTTTTAATTCATCCCATGACACATTTATTACATATAGGATGGTGAAATGAGGATTAAGTGTTCGCCCCATCACAGTGGTTTTCTGATTTCTGGGTTGGTCGTGTAAAAGTTAAAATGTTGTGCAATATTGCAATATAAACCCATATGCATTTCACTAAGCATTTAAGCAGTATAAAGGATTCATATTTGTTTGGTTTTCGAGCACTTCCAAGTCAGATATATCAGATCTTTGGGAAAAATTGTTTCTCAGTCATGATAACTTGAACACTATTTACTATCCACCATTTTCTCAATGTGAAATGAACTATATTGTGGCCTCAAAAATTCCCACAATGGAATAACTAACAGACACTACTCTGTTAATAATCACGTCATATATGTGAAAATTAGTCATGCAACTTTGCACCTGTGACTATGAAGATGATTCATAGGTATCTGAAACCTCATATTTCTGCAGACTTTAGAGTAGATTATTGGGTGTCAGTTATATGGAATTTGTCTTTTTCACAGCAGACATTTTGACATGTCATGGTAGGAAAAGCACATATGTTACTAACAAAATTAACATGCCTCGATTCTATTCAAGCACAGTACGCCATGACAGAGCCAGCATGCATAATATTAGGACCATGAAACTCAAGAAGCCAAACGGGATTCAGTCATCATCTATTTAATTATTGACACCTGTGTTTTTCACACGGTAACATGTCTTCCCTGATGAATAGGATAATCGATGTCTCAAACTTTCAATCAATGTCTACAATGAAAGTCAAATAATCATGCAGTAAACATCTGAATGTGTGAATATGGCAATCTTTGGATATGTGAAGTTACAAGGCTTTATTAACACTGACAGGTGCCTTCTTCATTCCTTACATCCTATTCCTTGTGACCTGCGGCATTCCTCTGTTCATCCTGGAGACAGCACTGGGCCAGTACACCAGCCAGGGAGGAATCATGTGCTGGAGAAAGATCTGCCCTTTGTTTGAAGGTGAAGTGGACCTGCTAGGACTGTGATGTATTGTGCAGACTTAAGTAAGAAATATTAACAGTCTATGTTGTTCTCAGGCATGGGATACGCTAGTCAAATGATCATCTTCTACGGCTCTATCAGCTACATCGTCATTTTAGCCTGGGCTTTTCTTTATTTTTTCTCCTCCTTTTCTGGCGAATTGCCGTGGGCCACCTGTAATAACACATGGAATACAGGTGAATTAAATTTGCAATTAAAAATGTCTTGTTTGAACAATTTGAACTTATGTAAACTGAGTACTGTATCAGAATACAAAGATGAATTTATCATATAGCTTTAAACATTGTATAACTGACAGACCATTTTCAGTTTGAATTGTCTAAAACAATACTTAAATATATTTCAGATGCTTGTGTGGTACTGAACCACTATAATGGAACTGCTGACCGGATCTCACATGTGAATGCATCATCATCTGTTACAGAGTTTTGGCAGTAAGTTTTTACCCAGAAGAGGCTTAATTTTTGAAGTAGACAGTAACAGATTTTTAATGATAAACTCTCAAAGCCTTGTACTCACATTTGCTGATAAACTATACATCTTTCTTCTGCCTTTAGCTGCATGTAGTGCTGCTAAAATCAAACCCTAAAACAGGAACATATTCACACTAATGTGATTATAGTCTAATAGTTCCCTCCAGACTTTGTCATAAAAGCATTGATTTTTATTCAGTGTGGATTTTGTACAGTCGTGTCTGTGATCGACACCTCATGTTGTGCATGTTAGGACAGGCCAGTTTTACATTTTGTTTTCATACACTCACACAAACATAGCCACACCCAACTTTATCTTAAACTGAGATCTAATCCATCAAAATAATTAAAAAAAAAACATCTGTAAACACCTGGTGACTGTAACAACTTTTGGCTGACTTAAGCAATGTTTAGCTAGATTTCATTATTGCAGTTGTGTGTATTCAACTGGAACATGCAACATGAAATGTGTGTATTAAAAGGCACACAACTATAGATGATGAGTCACATTAGTCAGTAGTCTTTGTTCATAGTAATAAAATCCAAATTTAATGGATATAGTGCTGTATTGTTATTTCACAGTATTTTAACCCCTACACCAACATGGATATCTTTCCCATCTCTAAAATCCATCCCTTGTTCAGATTAATGTTAATTCCTCACACACTCATGTTACATACATACACAGGGGTTTATAATTCCATTTTCTGGACTGGGAGGGCATGTACAGACTGTGCTTGAGAAACATCTGCATCAGTCCCCTAATAGTTCTGTTGCATCTGTTAGGGCGGGACAACATACACCTGATGCAAACCCCCAGATCCAATCAACCAGAATAAGTGAAAATAGCTGTGTGCCAACGGTATTAAAGACATTTTATTGGGCTTTGAAGCATGTATCATTATGAATACATTGCTGAGCTTTAACCTCAGCAAACCTTTCATGAGGGACTTTTTGATTTTACAATCACAGATGATAATTTACTTCATGAGAAAAAGTTGCATACAGCTGAAGTGTCATCACTAAAACATAGGAAAATTAAAATAACTCATACACATTAGAAATAACAAACTGTGACAAGCATAAGCTGCACAGCAGACAGTGTTTACCTGCTGTAGGAAACAACGTAATAAAAGCTGTGAAAGGACATGATACGATGTCTATTGCCTTAAATAACTGTTTCACGTGGAATGACGATACATTGGTCTCTACAGACGACGGGTGCTAAATATATCCACCGGCATAGAGACATTGGGAAACATACAGTGGGACCTTTCTTTGTGCCTTCTTCTGGCCTGGGTCATCTGTTATTTCTGTGTCTGGAAGGGAGTGAAATCTACCGGAAAGGTAAGACTGAAATGGCAAAATTTTAATTCAGAAATGTAGTGTCACTATACTCTTCATTTGTCTTCAATTTCTTTATTCACTTTCTTTATTCTTGTATTGGGGACTATGAGAGTTGTCATTTTATTCTGACCCTTCATTTACATTTAATTTACCCTACATTTGGAGCATATGACAGTACGAGGAAAGCCCCCCTGAAATTGTGCATTTGTATTTCCTTGAACACAGTTGTCACCTTTGTTTCCCCTTACTGTAAGGAAAACTCTTATGAAAGGAGATAAATGTTAAATGTCATCTGTTCGGTGATCTCACTAGCTTACATATTGTACGTGATGTAAGGGTTACATCACCTAATGAATTACCAAACACCAAACCAAACCCAGTTTATTCACTGTAAATCACTTGCATAAAAAATTATGAAAAGCTCAAAACATGCAATTATGTTCTGGTTATGCAGGCTTAAGTGGCACTTACTCTTTGGGCGGGTGACAGGAACTATTTGGCTTTCACGTGTGCACATGTCTGAGTACACTCTGTGTTGAACTCAGTCTTTAGGAAGATACATATCAGACCTGCAGCTGCATGCAGTCAAGTCTCACCTGTCATTCTCTCTTATGCCCTGGGCATTGAAAGACAGTATTAATGACAGATATTTTTCATGATGGTGTGAAAAGTTAGCCACCAGCCAAAATTCTCTTCACTAGTGTGAGGTCTGTAATTGTGAGAAAGTCAACTGGAAATGTAGACTGGCAGTCTGCCTTGTGAGAGAAATGTTAGCAATGGATACTGGGCACCTGTGTCTAGTGTGAGCCTCTGCAGTCTCTTGTATTTCTCTCCAAATTTCTTAATTCAAATTATATAAATGGACCCTGTGATAAAATAATTTTACCCTATGAGTTTAAGTTTTTTGTTTGTTTATTTTATTTTTTTAAAGAACTGGTAAACCATTTTTGTATGACACCTTCATACATGCTTCTCTCTTCATTTTTAACACCTGAAAATTAAATTTCTTTTTTAATTTCTTCCAATAAAAAGTCCTCAGTAATATAATAAATAATGTTTTTCATGATTCTGGCAGCTGCATCCAAGTTGTATTGAAATTACAAAGTAGCAAAAGACACAATATGGGTAATGCAGTCGAGTCTCTGTATTATGGCTTGGTGTATGTAATAGACAATCACCAACTGACAAAAGTATCTCACACATGCAGCTGTGTCTACGGATCACAAATTCCAGACTAGCAAAAGACAAAGTAACAATATTGGTGACGCAGTTTAATTGCTATACTATGTTTTGACATGTTTAAAAACCAACTGACATAAAAGTATCTCAGACATCCCCCAGTAATTTTGTTATTCTACTGCAGACAAATAGACACATTACACTGTATATAGAAGGAATCTTTGTAAGTTAGATAAAACACAGCTATAGATTGTACAGTTAGGTATTCTTTAATTTGTGATAATGTGTTTTTCTTTCACAAATGCAGGCTACCTACATCACAGCTACATTCCCCTTCGTCATGTTAGTAGTGCTGTTTCTGAGAGGAATGACCCTTCCTGGAGCTTTGCATGGTATCAAGTACTACCTCTATCCTAATCCTGCACGTTTGGCTGACCCACAGGTATTGTTCATGATCTCTTGGGTGTTCAAATGTATGATCGCTGCAAAGGTATTGATTCTCCAAAATTTATAATGATTTTTAGGTTTGGATGGATGCTGGAACACAGATATTTTATTCCTATGCCATATGTTTGGGATGTCTGACTACTCTTGGAAGCTACAACAAGTACAACAACAACTGCTACAGGTGAGCATTTTTTAAAGATAAAAAGAAAGTCTCCAAATGGTTTGTAGCATTTTAAGGTGCAACAATTTGTACAACATTTTAAGAGTGAAAACAATCTAGATAACACTGTTTAAAAGATTGATTCTGTTCTTTGATATCTTTGTGGTTATGGGATTGACTGCTAGAAAGGTGTGTCTTCCTGTCACATTTACATAACTGCATTTAAATTTTATGGGGCCTGCAAACATAGTTTGCACTGATTGTATAAAGCAACCCAGTTGCATACAGACTAACCACTAACATTATCAGTCCTTGATCCATCTGTGTTACAAAGATTAAAAAAAAAAAAAATTGACAGAGCTTTGTTTATGATTTGCAGAGACTCCTTCTATCTCTGTTTGTTGAACAGCGGGACCAGCTTTATCTCTGGCTTTGCCATTTTCTCCATTTTGGGCTACATGTCACAACAGCAGGGTGTTGATATTTCTTCAGTTGCTGAGTCAGGTACAGTGGTGTATCTACCTGACGCCAAACACAACTGACAGACCGTTCTCAAAATTTAATAAGAAAATATAATGCACATATCTAGATCTATATTTTAATCTGGGGCTCGTGTGGAATATTTTTGAATGATTTACAGTTTTTTTTGTTTTTTTTTTAAAAAGCTTAATTATTTCACACTGGCCCTTTATGCAGTTATTCTGTTTAGCCATTAAAAGTGCCTGCCCTTTTCCCAACAGTTTAGGAAAAGATTTTTACACCCTATTATATCATAAAATATTAGACTACAATTGACACTGACTGACTTATTCATTTCATTTAATAAGGTAAAATGAAGGTAAGTTGGATTGACATGAGTATGTTTGAATAACGAATCAGTCAGTTTTGATAAGACAATGTTGCTCAGGCGTGCTCAGTTTGAAAAACAGGAGCTTAAAGAGACTGGTCGAGTAGAATAAGAAAAAAAGCTCCAGAGGCCACAGAGGTTATAGAGGTCCCAGAGGTGAGCAGCACAGTTATGAGGTCGCTGTCATCAAAGGCATTATTATTGTTGTTGTTATTATTATTATTATTTTGGTAGTTCTGTGTACCAGCTCATGCATGTCAGGTTAGAGCTAAATAACTTACTGCATCTAAAGCCAAACATGTCATAATAAATTACTAGTATAAAGAAATACACTGCGGCAGCTGCTGGCTTACTCTGTTTGTTTCACTCTTCAGGGCCTGGACTTGTGTTCATAGTTTACCCGCAAGCTGTGACCCTTCTGCCATGGCCTCAGGTCTGGTCCATTTGCTTCTTTAGCATGATCATCATGTTAGGAATAGACGGCCAGGTAAGCTGCAGCCTATGTCTCTCCAAAGATTTCTACCCATGTTTCTTCTTTTGTTAACTCATTGCTGTCTTGTCTTTCTGTCATTCCACAGTTTGTTGGGCTTGAAAGCATCATGACTTCTTTAACAGATGTCTACCCGTCCCAGATCAGAAAAGGATTTCGCAGAGAGCTTCTTCTGATGCTGATTTGTGCTCTTTGCTATCTGTTCGGCTTGCTTTTGGTGACAAGGGTGAGCTGTAAGAAGTACATTTACTGGTTGTCATACAAGCAACTCAACATGACAGAAAACAAGCAATTATTGAAAATAAAACACTAATATCAAGAGGAGCTGTCTGGTTTGATGACTAATATCCAAACAAATTGGCCTTCAATTATAGGCTGGTGCATACATTCTGCAGATTTTTGATCACTACGTATGCAGTGGTCCCACTCTTCTTCTGATGGCAATCTTCCAGTCAGTGATTATTGGATGGATATATGGTAAGATACTGTCTATATGCAACAATAACTTCACACTAATTGTACAGCCTTATAACCAAAACCGTGTCTCACTTTCATGTTAAATAATAATAATAATAATAATAATAATACATTTTATTTAAAAGCGCTTTTAAAGGTGCTCAAAGACACTGTACATGATAAAAAATATGTTATGTGCTATATCTATCAAGGGTTTGAGTTTATAGTGCTATTACAAAATTAAGTAGATTTATTGGAATAGTAAGTTTTTGCATGCAAAGCATTTACCTCACCGTAAATAATGCATCCTCACATCCTGGGGGTGTGCAGGTGTTGGAGAAAAACATCTGTCAGCAGACATCTAAATCATTTCTCACACCTCACTATGTGTGAAAGCATGCAACTATGCAGTGAAATAGAATTTCAATAAAAAATGAGATTGCAGGAGATGATCTCACTATGAAGAATAGCTGTTAAACTGTGAAAAATTACTATTGGACTAACTGTCCGATTAGTTACATTGTCCACCTGCTTCCAGTTACACACCGAAAAGAAACCAGCAATGAGAGAATAACATTAAATACAACACAATATTTGATGTAGTAAGCACTGACACTGAGCCCACAAGAGATAATTCCCCTCATGTAATTGTATAATATGAAGCTGGAGCATAGTTCATGTGCTGTGTTTGTCTCTGTCCTAGGTGCTGAACGCTTTTATAACAACATTGAAGACATGATTGGATACAAGCCTCTATCACTGATCAAATACTGTTGGCTCTATGCCACCCCTGTTATTTGCAGCGTGAGTGCCCAAAGAGGGTCAGGACACATTACATGAATATAGATAATATCTACTTTTGTTCCTACAGTGTTTATATACTGATTTTTTACATTTGTCCTTTTATAGGGAACACTTGTATTTTTGCTTCTGAAACACACCCCCCTGAAGTTCAACAACTCCTATGTATACCCCTCATGGGCATATTGGATTGGCTGGTTTTTGGCCATGTCTTCTCTTTCTCTGATTCCAGCTACTATTATCTGCAAAGTGTCCAAAGGAAAAGGGACGCTCTGGCAGGTCAGTAGTGTGTGAATG
>JANJYP010204319.1:0-13924 GCA_024605115.1 Rastrelliger brachysoma
TCCTCCTCCTCCACTGCCCCTCCAACAAATCAATAGGGAATCAACCAAACCCTGCTGGCGGAAAACCCGCCTACCAGAACTACAGAGAGAGAGAGAGACAGAGAGAGAGAGAGAGAGAGAGAGAGAGAGAGAGAGAGAGAGAGAGAGGTGTGTGTAATATGGAATAATCAAACTCATTCCAGGATAAATAAATAACTAATTTAATAAACATGTTTATTAATATATCTAGTCTAAATTTGTTTCTTGTAGATAAATAAATAAATAAATAAATACAAAAACCCAGACCTGATATCAATCATGTCTCATGTCCACAGAAGATCAGCATACATGTTTTCTGTTAAACTGAATGACGCTGGAGTTTAGTTTGAAATATAAAATGTCTTAATTGTTGCAGTAAATATAAAATTGTTTTTCAGTGTTTTCTGCAGAAAAAAACTCATAAATATGCACCAGAACTCATTTACTGTTTAAGAGATGCCATGCCTATACATTTTTAGGCTAAATATTATATTCCAAAAAAAGTAAAACATATTGAATCTATGATGAAATTATAATTTGAAAACTGTGTTTACACTGCCTTGCAATTCTTCATAATGATTTGACCATTTTGAATGCATCATGATTTCCTGTTTTCTTTACTGCTAATTTAAATCTACTTTATGAAGCCTCTGATTTCTTTGATCTGCTGACTAAATGTTTTGTGGGAGAAAATGCTATTCGACAGGTGCAGTGTTTCCCGTTAATAGACATTGGTGCCTGCCTTAGTCTATTTTTCAAAATTGTTTAGACTACACAATTTTTATGCTTTATAGACCATTTAATTTTGCTCTTAGAGTGCACCAGAATGATACCTTCGACTTAAAATGTATCCCTGGATTGGACTGAGTTCCAACCACCAACCTCCTTCCACTTTTTCAGATAATTATGTATGGGCCTTTCTCCGTGGTTCTCTGAAGTTAAGTTTGCAAAACAGAAATATAAGTAACACAAACTAGTCTAGACATTACTACATGGAGAGACATTAAAGTGTTTGCACTGTAACAGGTGTAAAATCTATATAGAAAAAGAGTAAAACTACAGGTAGAAGGCAAGTAGACAATGTAAACACCCCCAGGCATTAATGACAGATACTGAACACTGAATACACAGTTAAATATGCAAAACAACATGTACCATGCAGTCTATTGTTCTCTCCGCCTACAGCTATGACTCATGAATGTATAACTTTACACTGAAAGTTGTTGAAATGTTCTGGGGGTTTTTTAATTTATTGCTAAGAACTTGAACCTGATCCAAAATGCCTCCCTTGAATAAAGGTTACAAAGTTGGATAGGCTTCAAAGAAAATACAAAGCGCATCTGAAGTTCTAGGTAATTTTTTTACTTAGTTTGCATATAGACAGTGCGTTTGTTCTTTAAATGCTTCGTTTGTGATCTGTTAAGATGTTGATGAGGGGGACTCTGTTCTCCGGTTTTGTACTGTAGTCTGCCAGAGTGTACCACCTCGGCTTAACCTATTTGCATGTGCTGATATTGTGTGAATGTATGTGACCTTGGCAACTTTACATTTTATGTGTTGTGTGTCATAGCTGGGTAATATGACTCAACTGCTTACACTCATCACAGCAGCCACTTGCTTCTTACTGATTGTGTCAGTAAAATAAACACACAGTCATTGTAAAGCTCATGAGGATTTGTCAATAAGTGTGGCCAGCGGAGATGATGTGTGCAACTCAAACAGGCTCTGATATTAGATTATATTAGCTTCCTGTTTGTGCCAGGAGCCTCTGATCTCACCAATGAGGAAGTCTGCATGCACGTGTATGTGTGTGTGCATCCATGAGTAAGGAAATCTTGATTTAATGTATTGTATATATGCTTTCTGTATATTTGTGTGATTACATGAATGTTTACAGTGCGTATAGACAGATGAACTACAAGGGAAACATTTTTTTTTTTTAAATGAAGAAATGTAACAAATACTTCTGCACAGTGCATGAGCTGCCTGATGAGTAATGGCCTAAACATTTACCAAAGTACAACTATAAGTATTTCCTTATAGTGCTTTACTTTATATTCCACTACACAAAGAAAAATATTGTATTCTACTGCATTTGCTTGGAAGTTGTAATTATTGTACAGTTGATTTTTTTTTATTATATAACTACGCAGCTGTATAAAAATGTGTTGCAGTTATCTCCACCTAGAGTTACTGTACTACAAGTTACATATGTGTTACTGCAATAAGGAGACTACATGAATAATTTAGTATGTTATAGTTCGCCAGTAACATCAGTTTGAATACTCTTGTATGGTTTTACTACTTGCTGGGAGGTTGTGGCACTGACAATAAACTGCAATTTCTCTGGTTTGCATCATGTGAACATGGGTCTACCTTAATTTCCTGTAATTTGTCTTCTGTCTGCTTTAAAATAAAAAAAACACATAAAATCCTTACCAATGTTGTCTTAAAAACCAATGCAGACCACTGAGGATGTATTGGTGAATCAGTCACCATATCTCAACCCAATTAAAAGCCTGGGGGACTTTTTGGTCAACACCGTTTTTCATCACCATCATCAAATCATCAAAACACCAGATGAGGAAATATCTCTTGGGAAAAAGTGACGTTCATCCGTCCACAGAAACTACAAAATTGTGTGGTGCACTAAAGATGTTATGGTTGCTTGTGAAGGCCCAACACCTCACTGAGACACATTATTTTAGTTTGTATTTTAATTTTCCAGCCTGCTGTACAACCTGAACACAGAATATTGGGACAGAAAGCAGTGATTTGACAGTTAGACAGTCTGACCAACCTGCTACCCCTATGCAGGAGGGAGCACTCTAGGTGAACATTTCATTTATGGTAACACTCCAAACACAGAGTGGTTAATTCAATTACATCTGTGCATATGGTGCTATTCATCAGCACTAATTTCATATTTCATTCTAATCACACATCCGCCTACATGGACACACACACACACACACACACACACACACACACACACACACACACACACACACACACACACACACACACACACACACACACACGCCAGGATAACATATGACCCTATTCATCGAGTTTAATTCTATATTTCATACTAATTCATTTAATCAATTACACCACAGCTGAGACCTGGGAACAGAGGACATTGAAACTCAGTCAACCCCTCCTCTCTCTCTCTCTCTCTCTCTCTCTCTCTCTCTCTCTGTCTCTCCCTCTCTCTCTCACTCACACTCGCACACCTCCACAGAGCTGCTTTGCCTACTCACACATGCATTCACACACCGTGCCTCAGGCGGCACAAAGACAGTCTGTTTCTGAACGTCCAGCTTGTCTTCATCTCCATACCTCTACCTCCCTTCTCCACTTCTACCTCCCTCCCTAACCCCCTACCCACCGCCCACCCCCAACCCCTTCCACCTCAAACTCCAAACAGGCCATCATTCAACAAAAGGGTCTTGCAATTCTGCACACCTGTGTGTGCATATGCTAGTGTGTATGCTGGAGTGTATAAGTGTTGAAAGGTTGCATGGTTGCAAACATGTCAAAAGCAGTGCTTGAGAATGCTAAGATGTAAAAGTTCTACGTAGAAATGTCTTACCAACATGTAAAGTTAAAGTTAGAGGTTTTTTTCAGAAAAAAAGGCAGCCTACTTAAAATCCTCCATGCTCAGAAATATTCTTTTTGTTACTTGATATTTGAGCTTCACTGTGCAGAATGATATTTGAGCTGTTTGACACTAGTAGGCTGTTTGCATATTCACATCTCCTGAAAGTGAAAAGTTTCTCCGTGCTGGCCTTAAATATGAGTTTAAGGCATGTACCTACAAGCATGATCTGCAGTATCACAAATAGTTTAGAGCCAGTTATGTACCAGTACTTACAGTAGTGTGATGTGGAAACTTGAAGCTTCCATTACACAAACTCAGAGAATGGACGTCAGTGAAGTAGGAGACAGCTCATGTCCAGCAGTTAAACTTTTGAAATGAATAACATTTGCATATTCATAGATTTTGTATTTTCAATCAAGGTGAAGAAGGACACGTAATTTTGAGAATTTCCTAAATTCAATAGATAACTTTTTTTGAAAGAAATATATAAGGCACTTAATATTATTCAAATAAATCTTTTTCTACATATTTGAAGGGGCTCTTTAAGTATGCCATAGAATGGCCTATTTTATTAGCTAGATATATTATATTACTGGATTATGGGGCAATAATGTATAATAATGTGCATACTATCCAGTCTCTGACAGTGGCAAAGCCCCAATCCTCCACCAACTGTCAAAGACAACTTTGCTATACCTGTCTCCTAAAAACTAAAAACATTTTAAACAAATGTGGCAAGGACAACTAAGGAGGGCCTGGGCGGGGTAAGAGTCATGCGCGCTGACCATTCGAACAAAGGGACATCTCTGTGGCCAAGTAGCCAGGCATAGTGACAGGACTGTCAACTGTCACACTTATCTTTTAATTTAAATTAACTCTAAAAAAAACTGACTGTACAGGGCAAACTGCTCAGCTGGAATGAAAAATTAAAGTGGATTTTTGAAAACAGCTTCTCATGGGTGAGAAGTTTGAGAGGCTGATAAAAGGCAAGGGCAAGGCAAGACAGCTTTATTTGTATAGTGCATTTCATACCATGGGGCAACTCAATGTGCTTTACATAAAACAAAACATTTAACAGCAAGAGTTGAAAAATAAAAACAAACATAAAAACATACAATTTTTAAAAATCAATATAAAACCCAAAATATTAAAAAGTGAATTAAAAAGTACTGAGAAAAAGGGAGAAAAAAGTATGAAAAATAAATTGCTAAAAATAAAAACTAGACTAAAATAAAATAATGTGTTATGACTCAATTACAAAATAAAAATCAATTGATGAATGAGGGGATTTTCCTGGGAAAAAATGCAAAAGGTGATCATATGAATGTTCTATGAAAAATCTGGATTAACTGGAGTACTGAAGCTATCAAATAGTTGTAGCACAGGAAAATGTATTATGTTTCCATCCATACTGTAGAATAAGCATGGAATGAAAAATAAATTGTATTTATTACCATACTTCAGTACACTTTATTCAATATGCTCCACTCATTCCCAGTGCCAGCTATCGCAGTACACACACACACAAACACACACACCCTCATACACAGTCCCTGACTCATGGCAAGGTGGTAAAGGTAAGAGGGGACTGCAGGTGTGTGTGTGTGTGTGTGTGTGTGTGTGTGTGTGTGTGTGTGTGTGTGTGTGTGTGTGTGTGNCTGATGTGAGACGATAACATAAAAGATAAAATCCAGGTATCAAAGCCTCTGGTAATGTGAGTGGTAACTCAATCTTATAATAGCCTGTTTGATATCTTTTTCTCTACCGAGCCAAACTCATGTTGTGTTTTACCTGAGTTGGCCTTATCAGACCTTCTGTGTCTGCACATTCACTTCACTGTTACAAAGAGAAGAGAAAGAACTGAGCCAGGTTTCAGGTGCCTCTATGCAAAAAGTGTCAGAGTGGGAAAGAGAGAACACTTATCGTGGGGGTCAGTTTATCTTTTAAAGCGCTGCAGAAAGTGTTATCAGAGAAGTCACATCGGTGGGAGAGGATTCCTTTAACGCAGGCCAGAGAGGGATATTATCACACTGATCCCTCTCTTCTTATACTTTCAAACCCAGCCTGTTTGTCCTAGAACAGTCAACAGATGTGACACTGATTGACCAGTATTGACATAAAACCAAAATCATGCCACTACAGATATAAATAGACACAGAGGAAAGAAAATGTGCTCTCTGTTCTGATTTTCTGAATACATTTCTCTCTCACTCACTGAAAAATTCAGATTTCTTTTCTACTATCTCTTCATCATTTTTGTCTTTACCCTCTGCCTCATCTGCCTTTTTCTCATCTATCATTTCATTCCTTTGTATAAAAACATCTGAAACACACACAGCTGCATCTGACAGTGCCATGACAACAGAGCCTCTGTTTTCTCTAGGCACACACTTGTAAACACACACATACACACATGCATAGACGAGTAAGAAGGAAACAGCTGAAGGGTAATAGGGCAGATGAGGATCATGGGGTTGCAGTTTGGTTTGGGTCAGGGTGAATGCTTGGCAGCTGTGAGACAAAGACGCGCTATTAAACTCGCTCCCCTCTCGCCTCTAGCTTGCTCTGCAGTGAGGCTTGTTTTGTCAGACAATTTGCCAGCTAACATTAAGTTAAATAAGCAGATGCCTTGTGATTCATTTTGGGATATGAGATGTCTTTTTGTGCATATATACTTAACATCTTTTACTTGTACATTACACCAAAAAACTGGGACATTTTTGAGGCAGTACATCTTATTGCTAAAAGCACTACAGATGCTAATTGTTCTTCTAGTTTGTTACTGCTTTCTCAGCATTTAGTTTGATCACATTAAACACACAAACATTGCTCATTCTCATCCCCAATGCATCATACACACACATACACAAAAGCAGGTTACTTTGTTACTGTTTATTCCACACAAATGTACATATGCACATAAGATGCGTCATTCACTTCTTTCAGTGGTAAACAACACACACACACACACACACACACACACACACACACACACACACACACACACACACACACACACATAAAGGTATGAGCATCTATAAATCACTCATACTCCAGAGCCATATGCTCATACCTGTCTATGAGGAAGAAGCCCAAACACAGGTGATCCTCTCACATTCCAGCAGCCCGCAACCTGACAGATATACAGATGGAGGGAGAGAGAGAGAGAGAGAGAGAGAGAGAGAGAGAGAGAGAGAGAGAGAGAGAGAGANGCTCACGGCCCCCTCTCTCCCCTATATCCAGCTGTGAGTGCCTCCCCCTTTTCTCCTCCCCCTCCCTTCCCCTTCTCTTCCCTTCTCTTCCCCTTGGGATAGAGTGCTCACAGAGTGGCAGATGGGTGGAATGCATAATACATAGACTATTTGGGGGGCTGGGTGTGTGTGTGTGTGTGTGTGTGTGTGTGTGTCAGTCTGCAGGGAGAAGGCTGTGGAGTCATTATAGATCTAATGGTTGTGTTTTAGACGCTGTGCCGTGCCAATCTCATTTGAAGTGCAAAAGCCAAATGAGTGTGAAGCGTTTCATTACTCATGCTCAGTGTGTGCATGCTCCCCCTTGGTTCATGTGAGGCAACAGATCAGTGATGCAGTCACAACTTTCTAACTGACATGTGAGTATGTGTGTGTGTGTGTGTGTATGTGTGTGTGTATTTTTGAAGGATGTTTAAGGTGAATGCTCGACCAACTGAATTTGGATCTTTTGTTCTCCGCAGCCGTGCTTCTTCTGCCTCCCTGCTCATGAAGACCAACTTTATTTCCCTAATTACTGTGATTACACCTAGATGAGGCCTATGTATCATAATGTTGTGTAATTAGTACTCAATTGTGAACTAACAAGGCCTCCTCAGGCATAGGTAATGGATTTTGGGTAGACAAGCGGTGCTGAGGCATGACTAATACAGCATGGGTAAGTATAATTAAAGCCCCCTCTCTGAAAGGAGGTTCCTCATCACACACACACACACACACACACACACACACACACACACACACACACACACACACACACACACACACACACACACACACACACACACACACACACACACACACACTGCAGAAGTTGTAGGAACAATGCATCAGTAGTCATTGTCGTGAGAGAAGTTATCAAATCTCCATCATGACTAACAGCACGGCTTCTCTCTGACGATTTACTTTCTTGAGAGTTGATGAGAATGTGTGTACCCAGAGCACAGGAAGCTTGATAGCTGATGGAGGCAAAACTCACTGAGAGATTCAGTGTCGGTTTGGGCGGACAAACAACACGGGGGGAAACATAGTACTACAAGAAAGTAGAAAACAGAGCAAGAGAACAATGAAGACAAGACAAAACAAGGAGAACTGGCAGGTAACAGTTCTCTAGAGATTCATTAAGCTTGTCAGAAATGCTGGCTGTGAATATGCTTGCACAGCAAGCCCCTCGGTGGGCACACACACACGCATACAAACATACACACAAACATGGCTTGCTGCAGGTGTATGCAGCTTTCATCTGCTGACAAGTAGGGATGAAAGAATGATAGGGAAGGTGGGATTTGGAGTCACACTGGGAAGACAGCAGGCTGCGTGTCTCCAAATGGCTGCTGTGGGTATTAACATATTCTGACTGGCATTAAGTCCTGTGTTGCATGGCACTCAGCATCTCAAGTGATGACTGAAATATTTATTTTGTGCAAATGTGACTGGAAGAACTCTGTTTGATTTAGTTTTGTGTTTTTGGGACTGTCAATATGGCAGCCTAGCTTCTAGTGCTGTACAACACTCAGGAAACAAAGTGTCAGCAACATTTAAAGGTAGCTTAACAAAGTGTGAGAACACCTCTTTGTGCTCTAACAGGCTTCTCAGTATGGTTGTACACTGGTTTAACTGGAAGGCTCTGAATATGAATGTATACAATAACTGTGTGCTCCTACTTATAGAAGAAAGAATCAGCACTGAGTTTGTCAATTTGTCTCATTAAACAGGGCTTAAAGTGCTGCCAAGTGAGTGTGTAATGAACTGAAACTGTAGGTGCATATTATATCATCATTAAGCTTGTTGAACAAGAGACTCTCATTCTCTTTCTGAAAAAAATCAATGAGCGTATTGTAGTAGTTTGTTTAAGGTGAAACACTGGATGAAAAATTACTAACAGATGATGAAATGACCTGAAATGCATGATGCAATCTGTGGAAGTGGAGGAGTCCTTTGTATGTGTGTGTGTGTATGCATGCATGAAACATGCATATGCATGTTTTGTCTTGGCACAGGAGTGCTGTCTGGGCTCTGGGCAGTGTGTAAATCCCTGCGTTTAAGTGGAAGAAAGAATCGTCGTCTGATTTCTCAGCTGTTCTCACAGTCATTTCTCTGCCTCAACAGACTGATGACTCACAAAGCAATATTTACTATACACACAAAGAGATAACATAACACACACACATAGTTATAGGCATGCATATGAACATGGGCAGCTTACTGACAATGAATCTGAGTTTTTTTCAGACAAGTGTGCGGTGAGTGAAGCGCCAACCCCCTCACAAAGAGGATCTCATTGGGAAACTCCACACCAGCAGCTGGAAGTTAGATGACTGTTCCATGTGTTCATGTCTCACTGGAGATCCATAAAGCCTGACCGACACAACCTGGGACTCATCCTGTATGTGTGTATGTGTGTGTTAAAGAGAGGGAGAGATGCTTGAGTGTATTCATCAGTTCCAGACAAGTATTGTATTTCCTCTACACCCTACTGACAGCATACACTTCATAACATTTTATATTGTTTTTGTGGCCCTGCATAATGTCTCACAGCTAGTGGTCACATACCACTAGCCCCCCTCTTTCTCGTAGTGTTCACTAACCCACTGAGGTTAGCTTTTTGATCAGATACCAGGTTTGGCCTCTCATAAACACTTTCACATCATTTTCTGTAGAAATGACCAGGCTGGTACAGAACTTAATATCCCCTCCTCTTTTGCTCTCCATCCAGAGGGGACTCAGCTGTGAGCTGGAGATTGTGGGACTATGTTACCGTGACAACCAGACATCATTGCTAAATCCTGACACTAAAATAACAGACTGAATAATTTAACTAGATCCATTCACATCACTGGACACAAACACCTTGTTTGACACCCCACTGACAGGCCCACCCAAAAGGGTGGGGTGCAATGTGCAAAATTCATCCAGCAACAATCTGCCTGCTGGCATTGGAAATGCTATAAAACGAATGTGAAAATGAGAGATGCTGTCTATAAATCAATTTTCTTTCTTGAGATGAAAAAACATGTTTAAAATTGATAATTTCTTAACTGAACATGCAAGGTAATAGAATAGCAGCAGAATATAGAAAGACAGGAATGAAATGAAAGACTAAATACTAGCCAGAAGAGACTATGTGAGACTCCAAGTCATAAAATCTGACTTTATGCCTTGCTTATCTACAACAGCACTAAACTGAAAAATCTTGTTTTGTGTTTATGAGGGATAGCCCAGTTTCATGAAAGAAGCACGTGGCTCTATGATCAAAGTTCAAAAGGCCTCATCCATCAAGGATAATGCTCATGTCTAATTTCTCATTTAACTCCATTTTTAAAAAGCACAGAAATTAGCATTGATGACTGATCATTTATCAGCATGAAGTATTGGTGAAATATGATAATAACTAGGTCTAATTAATTGAGACAGATTTGTAATGCATATCACATCAAGAAATGAAGTCTGGGTCAAATGACAGTTTAACAGCTGGGGTCAACAGCAGATCTAGTTCATGTATTTTTTACATTTGGCATATTTCTTCCACTGTTTCCACATGATTCATTCCAGATGACATAACATGAGCTAACAATAACAGCACACACTGCCTCCTATAATTTGCCACAGGCTTTTTAAAAATTTAAATATTATGAGGATCATTTCTATGTTTTATGACAAGCTTGCAGAAGAGCACAAGCTTGAGGCTGCAATTCATATATCTGCAAAAATAAAACAAGACAGACACCATAAACAGACATACACACATTCACACATCACACACGGCTCCAACTGATAACTTATTCAGGTAGAACCTTAGGCTGTGAACCAAATATTTGCTCACATGATTTATCCTATTTTCCTCAAGGCCTGAGTGTTGAGAAATATTCAGACACCATTGTGTCTCCACATGCTCGTACAGTGTCTGTATCTCTGTGTGTGTGCGTGTGTACTCCCATTATTTTACAGGCGCACATTCACACCCACACACGCCCAATCACCAGAGGGCTAAACGGAATAACGGAGCTGGGGAGGTAGGTGCCTCATAGGTGTGTCTCCTACTCTGTGTCTCTTTGTCTTATTTACAGAATATCTCATTATCCTACACATATACAAATCACAAAATCTGTGAAATTGAGGCCATGTCTTGAGAAAGTATGTACAAGTTATGCATGAATGGGACCCACACAGTAAATTCAAATAAATGAGGAGCTTGTGTAGACTTTAAATTCCTATCCATCCCTAAAAACAGAAAATATATATATATTTTAATTCTATTGAAGGTTTATTGAATCAAATAAACAATACATCCTTGAGGACACTGGGGTTGGACATTGTGCAATACTAATGTCTCCATTTCTATTTATCACATCACTAAAACAAGTTCTGAAATGGGTTTCGATTCTACATTTATGATTGGATATTCGGGGGGGTTGATCCTATTTTACATTAAAAAAATACCCTCAAGCTCTTTTTCTGACTCAATATTTTGAATTTGACCTTATTTTTTGTTTTGGGATTTTGGGAAAAGAATCCTCCTGACACACCCTGTCATCTCTTCACACACACACACACACACACACACACTCACACACACACACACACACACACACACACACACACACACACACACACACACACACACACACACACACACACACCAACCAACCAACCTCCAGGCGGTGCACCTGGGTACAGCTCTTACACATGCGCATACACACATACACAAACATCTTATACACATTCCCACACATGTAATTGCACACAAAAACACATAAGAAAAAAACACAAACTTCAAGTGTCAACAGTCAATTTGTTTGTGCGTCAAACTTAGTGTTTAGGCCAAATATAGCCTCTAACAGCCGTCGACAGGAGGTGAATTAGGTCTTATAATAGCTACAACATTATGAATCTCTGAGAAATGTCACATGCACACACGTACACACAGTTTGAAAACCACTAAGAGATACAGCAGGATTGATCTCCCTCAATGGTATTGATTAGCCTACCCCCAACTCAGGCCAGAAGATGCCAGCTGTGTCAAGCCATTTACTTCCTGAAGCGCTTCATCTCCTGCATGGAAGATGAAAATAATGACACAGCGAGAGTCTTCTTTCAGAGAAATTCTCTTGACTGCTAAAGGGCAGGAAGTCCACAGGGAAACCGTTACCTTAGATCAAGGGTGCTCCAAGCCATTTGTTTTAACCCCTGCCCCAGTCCCACTGAAAATGTGTAAATGTGCAATATACTGTGTGTAACTAGTTATTGAGCTCAGTTCTGGCTGGTGGATATTTGGTATATATTTGACAGTCTGTCAGTAAGAATGTAGTCTGTCTTGTGTGTTGGTCTTTCTTTAATACTAAAATAGCTGGAAGTAACATCAGGCAATTTCTAGTTTTGCTGTTGTCCTAAGAGAGGAAGATCATTTTATATTTATAAATCCATGCAAAATGAATAAATCTCTTTTCCAAAGCTACTTCTTTATGGTTCAATATGATAATATCATGATGTAACATTTACAACACTTAGAAGATTAACAAGAGGCTGTATTTGTGCTACTTCCATATATTACCCACTTTTTAATAACTATTCTGTCTGTGTATTCTAAGACAAAAGTCAATATTTATCACTCTGCAATCTATTTAAAATTTGATTCCATTTAAAAGTTTATGACACTATGTTTAAATCAAGACAAAAAAACTTTTCTTTTTTTCCAGAGTGAATTATAAAGACTCAAACCCAGTAGCATTCCTCTTCAAAACCAAAATTACTATTGGCAGTTGACAGTTGTAAATTATATCACTGGTAGGGGGGACAAAACAGCTGTTGGAGCTATATGAAGAGCCAGTTGTCAAGTTTTAGAAGGCGAGGCAGTTTTTAGAGTTTTGCATTCAGTTATTAAAAACAACTGCATCCTCTTGGAGACCTACAGAAACGATTACAAAGACACAGATAGGGAAAAAACAGTCAGTGGTGTGCAACTTCACTTAATCAAGTTTTATTTTCTTGGGGGAAAAGGCTGTTTTACTTAAGAAGAATAACTAATTTTCCTCTCTGTTCCTGCATATAAATGAATCATTTAACTGAAATACTTTAAACATTTTTTTATGTAGAAACATAGAAATGTCCACATACTAATGCAATAATAGGTCCAGAATACTATGTCAGATAGATACTCTATAGGATAACTGTTTCTGAAGCTGCAGCTTTGGTTTGGGAGAAACTGCACATGAACATATAAATTAGCAATTAGATTACACGTTTGGCTGTGTCCTTGCAAAACTTATATTAAACTTATATTAAAATCTTATATTAAACTTATATTAAAATCTAGAAAGCCATTTATGTTACATTTATCTGGAGACATGTACATGTGAAAACACTGTATACAAAAGGCACAGGAGTTCTGTAGTAATAAAAAATAAGTCTTCAAGTGATTGATCTGACGTGACGTTTTTTTATGATACTTGAAGTATCATTTGCACATTTTTAACATGTGAAATACACTGCAGGTGTTTTTCCTGTTGAGATAAGACTTCCCACATCTCAAATCTCTAAACATCCCTCTGATCTGACATACTGCTGTTTAGATTTGAGACAGTCGTCCATCTCTCTCCTTTCTGTCTCCCAACTGCTCTGCAGTTTCTCAACCATTTCTCCCTATTTCTCCCTCCTTGCCTTCTCTGTATCTTTGACAAGCTGGCACACTCAGAAGGCATTGTCAAAATGTCAAACTTTATGAAATATAGATAGACAAAGTGGTATACAGCTGCTGCAGGAAAAGAGGAGAGATGAATTGAAGGAATGTGAGAGAAGTGTAAAAAAAAAGGAAGAAGACAGTGTGAGTGAGGGTGAAAAGAGATATGAGCTCTCTGTGGTAAAAGACAATAAAGTGTGAAAGGTTTTTCCTTTGTTTGATGTCCTCCCCTGGGGGGCTCTGTGACACAGACTGCTGCAGAGCCTCGGTTAAAAGAGAAAAAATGACAGGAGCCATTTCTCTCTCTTTTCTCTATGGTCCTTCAGGATGATGGTTGTTTCTGCATCTGTATGTGTGTGTGTGTGTGTGTGTGTGTGTGTG
>JANJYP010204347.1:0-10741 GCA_024605115.1 Rastrelliger brachysoma
TTACTTGTTTATTTCCCTTTTTTATTTAGTTATTTAGTTGTTGTTAGTTTTTTTTTTGTTTGTTTGTTTTTTCTTTGTGTGTTCTTGGTTTTTTCTTTACTGCATTATCATTATGTCATGTTGATTTTGATATGTTTATCTATCTGCTTATTTATTTGGCTTGCTTATATATGAAGTGTAATTCATTTCTGGATATGTAATTTTGCACTATAATTGGTGTCACCATTTGTGATGGGAGAGAAAAAATAAAGTTATAAAAAAAATAAAAAAAAATCAAAGGCAGGTTTAGCATTCATTGACCACTGCCATAACTCCTATAATCTGACGCTTACATTGCAGCAGCTCATCTGAAGAGTTGCTGGTTGTTTAGCAGTGAAAGTCCTTATGGTATTGCAAGAAGGGATGAAACTCATTTCTAGCAATTACCTGTGTGTGTTCAGCTTTTTGTAGATTACTTAATAAAGTAATCTTCCGTACTATATTTTCATCAAACATTTTCAAGTTATAAAACATGGTTTTTCTAAAGGAAGCTAAAGGAATATTTTATAAAGCGTTGCTGACAACCAAAAAATATCTTAACATTGTTAGAAAATTAGACAATTGGAAAAATGGATTCATCCCTTCATTCAGTAACAGCCATGCACTGTTACATCTCCAGCTGCAGACATTACTCCTGATAAAAATGTGTTGCAAGGGAATTTATATTATTCATAAAGTTGTATTCATTTTTGGCTGGAGGTGACAGTAGAGGCCACAACTCCAGACAACCAGAGTAAGTCATAATTAATAATCAACACAGGTGGGGTCACCATGGAAACTAGACAAACCCACTTAGGACCCATATTTGGAGCTCAAAGTTATTATGCTGTGCTATAACTTCTGGAGCCCACATGGACATGCTGGCTGAGTAAACAGTATTGATGAATAAAATGTCACACCTATGATTAAAATTAGCTCAGTATGCATGAAAACAAATCTGAATGTTGCCATCACATATAAACATCTTATTATAAACTCTTCTCAATATGACAAATGTAATGTTCCATAATCACAGTGGCTGACTAAAGACCAGACTCTTCCAGTAAGTTGGCGTCAGTAAGCCTGTTTCGTCATCGCTATGGTTAAAAAATTCAAAGGTCCATATACTAGCTTTTGGAACTTTGAACTACATCTCACAGTCTTCATTCAGCAAGTGGAACTGGTGCGTGACATCATGACTCAATATCTGTTCAAAGATTGTCTCTGGTGTCAGATGTCAGTGTCCTCTTTGATCTTCCTGCAGCCAAAGCAGTCTGAAGCAGCTAGAGCTTTCTGCTGACATGCAGCAAGGAGCAGACTTGTTTGTACCACGAGACTGAGATGGACTGCTGCTGGGGCCGTGGACCTTCCTTTAATAAAGTTCTTTTAAATGATGCCAGAGTTTATGAATTTAAAGTCAGAACACCTCTCCAGTTATTTGGCAGTTGTATCATGTGCTGCTAGATCTGTTTTTGGCTTTGTTACTAGCTGGAACCTCACGGTCCACTGTTTAAAATAATGTTGGTGTCCTTGTGTTTCTGTTGCTCTTAAAATTTAGCAGGAAAACATCTGGCTTCAACAATATACCGTATATCATGGTACATTACTACACAGGAACAGTTGGATTCGTGAGGACTTGAAGCCTACATCATACTAAGGAGTTCATGTGTTTCCTTATTTCATACTATATGTTGTGTGTGTGTGTCAACCAGTTTTAGCATCATTAAAAAAAAAAAAAAACTTAGATATGTGAGGAACAGGTTTCATTTTCTGTTAAATCTCCTATCCCAATATTTAATCATTTAAAAGCTTTAATTTTATGGAATAAAGCAGGAAATATTGGGTGATTGTTTGCATTAGTGGTATTTTAACATGACCATGAGCAGAGTGTCTACCATTACCTACACACTCAATGTAAAGCATTTAAAGTAATAAGTAGATCTTGAGGCTTTCTATGAGATATTTACATTCAGTTATATGGGCAGCTGCAGCTCCTTCAGTCTTTCATCAACTTCAATTCTAAAGCAGCATCACTTCAACACTGAAGCTGCAGTGACTGTTTACTACTGCAAATTTAATTTGAGACAAAATGAATGGTTATATAGTGTAGTGAGGCTTTCAACTTCAACTTTATCATGACTTGAAGGAAATTTGGTTTGCAGCAGGCATAACACACAGGCCAGAGGTGTATAATGACTGCAGATAACAGCAACAATACATTCACATATCAGAAGGAAAAAATGGAATAAATACACAAAAAAGAGGAGAAGAGCACAGCAGATCAAGCCAGACATAGAAAAACATCATTCTGTTCATAAAAAATGTAAGATATGATTAAGAGCAGCAGCAGGTGTGTGAGTTTTTCATGTTGTCCTAAAATAAAGCATCAACACAGATCTACGTGTTAAAGCCTGTTACATGGACATGTAGGTGAAAAACTATGTGTTGCAATTCTCCAGAACACGGAACAAGAGGCACTGAAAATTTTGAGAGAGCGAGAGACGGTAATTTTAACATACATCAATTCAAGAATGGGATTTGTAGAGAATAATAATTACTGCTGGATGTGTCAAAGTGAAGCAGGTACTTTTCTTCATCTACTGTGGGATTGTTCATATGTTTCTCCTCTGTGGAAGCAAGTGATCAGATGAACTGTAGTAATGGAGAATGGTTGCATATACCACTGCCACAATCTGCCCAGCTGTCTCTTCTACCACCAGGTATATCCAAACAAACATTTGGACTCTCACTGGGAGGATTTATAGGTGCTTCAAAAGATTGTTCTTTATCACTGAGAGAGTCAAGTAAAACTTATTTTTGATTAAAGATTCAAGCTGATGATGGACATGTTATGAAGTCTGGTCTGAGCATTGAGCGAAACGTGCAAAATGAAAATCTATATCTCATTTGTGTTTTGAATTCTTTATTTTTGTTTGTGTGTGATGTGTGTGATGTGTTGTATTTGTTTTGTTACTTCTAAACATACTGTACTGTATTGCAATGAAAAAATAAAAATTAAATAAATAAAAAAATGTGGTATTTGATGGAGCGCACAGCTACGCTACTTCAGACTACTTCATTGTTAAACTGAACGTGTGAGTAACATCTCTACAGTCAGAACATGAATTAGTGTACATCCTGACCCATCCTGTTGCTGTCAGTACATTTAAATAATACATGAAGTTTCCTCTGCTCTGCTATCCTCACATAAACCGATGTGCAGCCCTGCTCTCAAATCAGAGACCCGCAGATGAAATGCACACATGGAAATGATCAGACTCAGCTTTAAGTTGTTGTGAGGATCTCACTCAAACAACTGAACATATTTTTGAAATCTGTGTACTGGATTAAGCTCATGGATGATATTATTGGTAAGAATCTTCCTTAAATGTTGTGTTTTCATTTTGCAGTAGATTAAAAAAAAAAAAAAAAAAAAAAGTGCAGCAAACTTGGGGATACATATACATGAAAAGTGTTTTTGATTTTTAGAGGTTGCAGCCTTGGTTTTTAATCATATTTTATGTCTTTTAATTTATTTAAATTATTTTACTTAATATTTTAAGTTTTTTGTCTTCTGCTTGATATTTTTTTATTTATTCTTCTGTGTTGTTTTTAAAGCGCTTAAATAAAATTGGATTGGATGTGAATCATGAAAATATATCAGTTTTTCCAGATACCTGTGATACCAGTTACGTGTGTACATGTTCTTAATGATGAGACAAAAACAAACCCAGCTGACCCAGATGTTCTACTTCTTGGTCTCCAGATGATCAGTGAATAAATATCTGAAATCCAAACTCTATAAATGGATTCACTCTGAAGCACTTTTAATAATTCTTTATCAAAGAAAAAGCACAGTTACAGATTCAAAGCACAAGTTTGAATGTACTTGTAAGTTACTGTGCTCTAAATGTATTTCTAGCAATTAGCACATATGATCCTCCGAAAATCTTCCAGCACAGAGCCACGGCTAGAACCGCAATACAGTGCATTAACTCAACAAATGAGTTTATGCACAGTTCGAGCTAGGTGCACGCTTTTCAGATTGATTTGACTTGCAAATCATCTCGGTGGGAGGAATTGAATGTGATCTAATCCCTCACCTTGCTCTGTCACAAAACCCCATGACAAGTAATCTGTTTCTAAGTGAAACTGAGATCCTTTCGCGGGTAATTACATGCAAGTGATATCACATGTCTAAGAATATTTCTGTTGCTGGAATAGTAAAACCTCTAGCACTGTGACGGGTACCTTGTGCCAAAACAAGACATAAATAATGTGGAAACACCATATGGAGGCTGCATGATGTGGTGGAACATGGTGCCTTAATTCAGCATGAGAATTACACAAGCTTGAAATTTCCCTGGCTTAGTTTTATATTTCTGAACAAACAATCTTGAGTTTTCTTAGTCTCTCACCTGTGTGTTGAGTTGAACTCTCCCAACGACTTTTGCTAAGTCAGAGGTGACTCCTTAATCTTCCTCTCAATGCCAAAGTCCTGTCACCTGCAGCCAAACCAGAGGGAGTTTACACTAGTTCCTGTTTGCAAGTTTACTTATTTATTTCACAAAGTGTTGCCTTTGCTGCCTTAAGCATAAATTAAATAAGGTGTAAAATAGGGTTAGCCTGATTTATTAGGCTTCCAATGAAAATGGGATCAGGTTCATTACTCTTGGTTTGAGTTAGCCCTCATTTGACTGGCTCATTTAATCATCCCTTTTACACTGATGATTAAATTTAAGTCTCAGGAGTAAACTTGTGTTTTCAGTGGTACAAGAATAAAGCCAGAGAAAGTCCATTAACAAGCTTTCACATGTTTTTGAAGGCATGTTCAGAAGACTGTCTCAAGAGGTAAAAATCTCAGTCAAACAGATCATACACACTGTTTATGTAGTGACCCCGTCTCCTAGAAATGAACTTCACATGCCACTAATTTACTATAGCACAGACATGTAAAGCAGATAGTCAAACGTAATGAGAAGACAGTTAATTAACCTTGCTGCCGAGGTTTAAAATGTAGATTCTGAAAATATGAAGAAAAACATGTTTAATTTGTTTTCAGAGTGAAGCTGTGAAGTATTTACTCACGGCAACTACAGCATGATTCATATTTTTCATGGCAAAGTTTAAATTGTCTTGAAGGATATGACTTCATCTTTCACTGACCTTGAAGTATTTTTGTAGCCTAACTATTACCACAAGCAGGATTTAGGATGTGAACCTTGGTCTCCTGTGTCAAATTTCTGCACTGTGTACGCCCACCATCCACCCTGACCTCCTCCCCTTCATCTCGGTTGCAGAATATACACAGAGTTTCTTACATAAGGATACATGTTAGCAGGGAACATAATTTAGGCAGCAATGGAATAGGAAGTTGGAGTTGGGAATAATGTCGTACCTGAGTTTGTTTTGTTACTCTTTAGAAGTAAGCAGTGCTCATTTTGTGTCATTTTCATCAGACTGCCACTACATATGTTGATTTCATCAGACGGGATTGGATGAAATATATCGGTCAACAATGTTTTTTTTCCTGACTAAATGAACACTGACTGTGACGTCGTAGTGAAATGAACACACTACAGTGGTTTGTTAATTTCACTACAATTTCACAGTCAGTGTTTAAGGGCACAGGTGTCTTGTCATCACCTTGTTTTATTCATGAAAAAAAACTTTTGACGAATATATTTCACCTTCATGAAAGTAACACTAGAAGTAAGAAAAGCAGTTTGGTTAGCTAGGTTAGCAAATAGCAATACCAAGTGATAAACACATTTCACTGTAAATAGTGTAGCAACATGTCCACAGATAGAAGTTGGACTGTCTTCCACTGACTTAACAAGATACAAATAATAAATAGGATATCACAGGATATCCTAGGATGCGTTGGACAGCCATCTTGGATTTTGAGGTGAGAATTGGCAGGTTTTGCACAGCTTCAATTTCTAACAATACAGGAATTCCAACTTTCAAGGACAATTGGAACACATCAACAGAGAACAGGCAAACCCTTTTAGCTAGTTCTGTTGAAGGTGAAAAACATGACTACCACCAACTCTAAAACTCGCTGATTCACTTATTTGCAGAAGTGTAAAAATAGCCACATGATTTTAGGAAGAGGAGCAATTTTTTAGTGAACATGGACCAGGTGTAATGATCTTGTGGAGCTTACCAAATTATAGTTGTGACAGTTAGATTTCCAAGTTAGTACCAGTAATCAAGCGGTTTAAATAAAAACATTAATCAGTGAGCTTTAGAGGTGTTAGCACTCATATTTTTGAGCTTGGATAGAGCCTGGCTAGGTTAGCTGTCTCACAGAATAATGTACTACCAAAAATGTTAAACAATGAAGCTGGTAGACAGATAAAGGATTTTGGTATAAGACTTTTAAGGTTTAGATTCTAAGTATTTGGTATAATATAAATATGAACACTGGCTTTAGGAGATTGTAGTGGTGTACAATGATGGCAGAGTTGACCATAAATAAATGCTTGAATGTTAAAGCTCCTTAGATCTGGCTCTCATTGCTCACACTGTCCACATATATTTCACACTTTGTAGTTTAGATAACTAAGCAGCTGTTTTCCATCCACAGTAACTTAACTCTGACCTCTGAATCAGCAGCATTGAAAAAGGCCTCCAAACACATTAACGTTCCTCACTGATTCTGTATTTGAAGAAAAGTTCACTGGAGGACTTTATATTTGTTATTTAATCTGGATCTCTGTCTTTTATTTGCTCCAGTGCACAGCACATTCCTCTGTGACTTGTAATCACAAACAGAATGTAGTGAGGGCATGCATTTCTTTATAGCTACAGGTGTGAAATGTCGAAAACTTGATTTAGGTACCTTATTAGCTGTGAAAACAATAGCCTCAAAATGTCACAAGTAATCCAGCAATTTGATGCCTCCTCATGCCTGACTGCCTAGGGGCTCTGTCATCACCACTGTTTTCCAACATTAAACACTGGCATGGTGAATTTCAAATAAGTCTACCGGTGGACATACACCAGTGAAAGCATAAATCCTTATGTTACACCAATACATATTTATGCTCCTCACATGTGTGCTTTTTTTTTGGGGGTGGCAATGTAGAGAGTCTGTGGTCATGTGACAACTCAATCACTGCTCCACTGAAACCAGCACTGAGGGTACCACTGTCAGACTGGTTGTTTTGGTTATTATTTAACCTTTGCATATTGTTTGGGTCAAATCTGACCACTGTAAAAACACTACAATTATATTTTACTCTGAAATTTGATAACTTTTGCTAAAGTGGCCCAAAATCCACAAAAATTAAAATATCTAAAAATATTATAATTTTGTATAGATGCTACAATTTTTTGTCCATTAAGGCTGCTCTGGGTCACATGTGACCCATATCTATTCACATGTTTCAGTGAGATGAATAGTTGATAGTGTTAACAAGATAGTAGTTGTGAGGATGGTTCTACAATAAACCCCACACTTCCAGAAAGTTAAAGTCGTTTTCACTTTAAATCAAACACATGTAAATCATTATTGTTATGTTGTATTTTCATGTCTACAGTAAAATAGGACATGATATTGTGTGATAGTAGCTGTTTGGTGTAAAAACTAAAAAATGCACTCTCTCTGCTCTGAAACATTCATCAAGGGTTAATCACACATTTATTGATCAGTCACATGATCTACTACTGATGCTGAAGAAACACATCTGTGCTTCAACATCTGGTATAGACACTTTTTATGAGGGGATTCTTGGACTGGGTCAAAATTGACCTGCAACATATTGCTAGGGTGTAGAATATGAACATGATGTAAGGATAAATAAATGTAACTTCTTGATTAATTTGTTTTTATTCAGTTAGTCATGTGTTTTATTTTGTGTTACCCCTTCCCTTTTGTTTTAAAAATGGCTTCATCAGCTGTTATATGTGTTCCCTATTTGTGTTCAGCGTGTGAAGTCAACTCAGTCTGTTCAAGTTAGTTAAAGTGGAGTCTGGTAAGTCGTCCTCTTGTATGGACCCAGTACTTTTGCTACACACCATTTGAAGAGAGCTTCTTCTTCTTCATCTTCTTTTTTAAAGAACACTCTGTTTTTGAAAACTATGTTACCCCTCTTGCCTGCCGTCTCAGCCCCCTACATGACCCCTAATGCAGGGCTTTAGTGTAGGTCAGGTTGGTGGATCTCAATGCTAGAACTTGACATTTAGGTCTTATCACAGATCTGCAATCAACATTTTATCTGTAATGATTACTTTAAACAGGTATTGTAACTATCTCACCTCAACCAATCACTAACCCTAGCAAGCTATTTTAGTTGCCTAACTACTATGTTAGCAAACAGTTGCCTACTCACACCTAGTAGACACAGAGCCACTTTATAATTCATTTGGAGTTTTGTTTCTGCCAACTGATGATTTTAAGTCCAATTTTCACTTTCCACCAACTCCTGAGAAGTCCGTTAAACACTCCACTATAACCAGTCAATCCTTAACTTTGTGTGTCTGCTGTTTGCTGCTGGGCAGGCAGTGCACCAGTGTACAATGGGCTTATCAGAGCTTTTTAAAGCTTAAAGCTGCTGACTTCTGCTGCTAGAAACAATACTGGTGAGACTCAAACACAACAAACTAAAACAATGAGCAGAATGTGGTAAGAAGCTCTGTACAGCTGTGGGGAAGTGCAGAGGTGGTGGCGGAAAAAAAGAGTAGTGTGTGTAATCAACCACTTTATTTTAGAAATGAGCATCGTGTGAGTCATTGTTAATATATAAAAAATATTAATTAGTGCAGTAAATCTTGTCATCTGGGGTTTTACAGGATCATTCCAAACATCAGTTGTGGAATTTGGGAAATATTCAAAATTGGAAATGACATGGTGAGTTATATATTAATCATGTAATACAATGAATCAATAACGAAATTCGATGCTAACACTATTGTTAATCAATTTTTATTGATATGTTGTTGCAGATCTAATTTATGTGATATTTATAAATTGAACATGACCAAATGTGTTAAATATATTACATATAATGTCATCCGCACTTGTTTCACTTTGTGTAGTCCACAGCCTCAAATGTGTGGTTTCAATGGCTCAAAGTGTGGTCTAGGACTAGAAATCATGTGTGTACGTAATGGAGGAATGCACAGTGCACATAGGGGGCGTGGTCTCAGTAGCCCTGCAGTAAACAGTGTGCTATGTGTGCATGTGATAGCATAGATATTCAACTACTTACATGATATCTGGTTGTTTTAGTCAGGATCATGCTAAAATATTATTTTCCCCAACTTTATTTAAGTTCCCTATTAAGAACATACCTTCTATTTAGTAAATTTCTGGTTTATTCCTGTTAATTTCTGTTAATTCTCATTAACTCTTGTTAATTCTCATACATTCCTATGGAAAGTTTCCAAGTTTAAAAACCTTAACCTGCATCCTTAACTCTGGGTCACATTAGAATCTGACTACAAGAAACATGTATAATGTGTTTTTAGCAGTTCTCAAATATAAAAATGAGTCAAACTTGATCCTGAACAGTATGCAACTGTTAATAATATACTGTTAATGCTGCCAAATGTTAACCTTAACTTTGATGTTATTTTAATTATATGCTTAACTGTCTTACATCAATTGTTAAGAATAATTCCTATGTTTGTGGAAATGAAGATTAATGTAACACAAAGGTGTCTAAATGAGTTTGGAAAATAAATATGAAGAACTGGGGACTCTTGAAAGTTACAATTTTAGTAGATAAAAAATTATAAAAACTCTCTGATTCATTTTAGCAGCTATGACATAATTAACTCTTTTAGGCTTACTTTAAATGGTACTTTGTTCCCTTAAATTCTGAAGCAGCTTGTACCTTTTAAAAGCATCAAAAAGGTCCAGTGTATGGGTAGTTAATCAGTAGTTCAAATGAATTAGAAACAGTCATTCTTTTCTGATATCCAGAAGATGTCACTGTGGTGTGAGGTCACATGGGTCACAAGCTGAAGTTGTGCTTCAGTTATCTGAACATAACGTTGATGTTGAAAAGTTTAAAAGGCTTCTCTCTTCAGTATGTTAAAGAGGAGGTAGACTTAGAACACTTTCTCATTAATTAGCAATCATGAATCATCAGCACTAATTAATTATCATAGTTTTCAATTTTAACTTTCTCTTCACCTTGCCAACTCTTGACTGCCATCTCTTTTAAAAGTCAAGTTCGTGGGGTGACATTGTGTAACTTGATTTCATGGATTATTTCCTTGGCTGTGACTTCTTGTCCATCACAAACATGTTGAGTAGAAAAGCTCAGTGAGGAGAGGACAGTGTGCTAATGTGGTAGTGAATGCACTCTGTAATAAATCTGTCTCACCTTAATGGCAGCATGTGATGTTATCTGATGCTTATTTGGCTATTACACACATGCATGCGCGCGCGCACACACACACACACACACACACACACACACACACACACACACACACACACACCTTCTGTCTTCCTTTATGGGTGACTAAGATCAGTCAGATCAACAAACATGCACAGTTTATCAGTATTGTAATTTGTCCCCCAAGACAACTTAATAGTGTGTTTACAAGGACACATCAAGAAAGCAAAGAAAAATGGCCTATTAAAGTGTTTTCTCTTTTATTTTCTATCTCAGCCACACAGTCAGCCAGAAGCGTATTATACCTTTATCACAGATAAAAACTCCAAGGACCTCCAGGAGCAATATGTCTTTGATTGAAGAAAAAA
>JANJYP010204430.1:0-11701 GCA_024605115.1 Rastrelliger brachysoma
TGGATCAGTATTTTATCAGCCAGACAAGTATTTGACTCTAGTGTACAACTGTATGATTTGAACTAGTTGTCAATTGCTACTTAGTATTTTGATAATCTAGAGGGAAGAGCATGACATGACATGTTTTAACATTATCATTCAAAATCATGTTTAAGCTATCCGTATATTAAAGCTGAGCTGTTGATTCAGTATTTTCACACGTGTGACCATTGCTGATAATGTGAGAGACAGACTCCTTGTTCCCATGGTGATGAAGAATATTTAGTGATCTCCACTATGAACAAAATACTATTTTTAACTCTATTTTATCTGTATATGTCTCTTGATAGATTTCTAGGACATACAATATGCACACACACACTGTTTTGCTTTCTGACTTTGCAAGGAAAAACAATGTGCTATTGGTAAGTGGATCTGTTGCTAGAAGATGTGTGAGATTGCAGTGTGGTTGCTGTGTACACCAGAAAAGAGAACAATATTTACATAAAGTAGTTACTACTGTCAAAAATTCAAAACCAGAAAAGTGAAATACAGCTGTTTTAATTGCAAAAGGATACCAGTTAATACATTGAATGAAGCACTGAAACAAGCCACTGTGACATTGCAAAATACCACTAAAAAGGACATTGTAATTTTCCAAGAAAAAAAATCATTCATTCTATCAGAAAGGCATACATATGAAAGAGAACAGGAAGGGAGCATATTTACACCACAATTAAGTGTCCTGTAACTCTACAAAACAAAGTGTGTTGGGAGCCCTCCTCATTCAAGACGTTTAAAAATGTTACAAACAGCGGTTAAGAATAAGCCTTAGATGTCCCATTTCATTTTTATTTTTTTATCAAAAGACAGTAATCTAAAAAAAAAGGCACCACTGTAGGTGATGAATTCACACCATCCATCTTACATGGTGGCAGCCGGTTTACACAAGACAACCAACATTTTCTGTTAATGTTTTCTATGCTGCAGCGCTGAAAGAAGCTGTAGAAAAATCAAGGAAACAAGAACATTATTAGCATGTAGGATTATATAGAACTGATAAGTTTCAGGAGGATGACAACAAATGGGGCCTTTGTACAAAATGGTGGGTATGGAGAGGTGTCCCTGCTGTTGGATTAGCTGATAATATTAGCTGCTATGCTGGTGTGACAGTGCTCCCTGCAGGAGAAAGGTGTAGTTGACAGCACCAGATAGTTAAGTGATAGTTTGTCTTGAGCAGTAAGTGGCTAAAGAAAACAGCTATTCAAAATCTTATCCAGAGGGCGGGCACCCGGGCACTCCAAAGACATACAACTTTCAGACTGTCACATCATCACAATGGTATAACTGCATGGAAAATCTCGGTTTCATTTCTTATTACGCTACTGGGTATGAAAGGCAAATCTCTACAGAAAAAAAGAAAAGCTGATTTTTTTAAAAACTACCCTTTAATCCAAATGCATAGATTTTAATTTAAAGGATGTTACACCAGCATCACTTTTTTGAATGTATTGAGAGATTAATTGTGGTCAAGCATTATAATGCTGGCAAGAAGACAGTAAAGTGTCTGTAGTTGTGGTGAATCGTACAGTAGCTCCCTGCTTTGTGCTTCAGTGCCATCCAATTTAGAGATTCTCAGGCTTGATTCCCTGCAAAATCTGAGAAAACTCTTTTCAGTAGATTTCTAAGACCCACAATTCGAGTCGTGACAATAGAAAAAAAGATTTATGGCAATAGAAAGCTGCACACAGAGGCTTGAAAAAAGTTTGTTTATAGCTCATGTGAGCAAGTTAAAACTAGAAAAAAAAATTCTAGACAAGTACCCTTAATATAAATTAATAGACTTTATAAAGATTTAAAACCCACACATAGATTTAGACAACCATTAACTTTTCATCTCCCCTGTATCTGAAAACTATGCTTAGCCATGCAAGATATGAGAAATCCCACCACTGTTTAGCGCCCTGATAAAACTGTAATTGCTTCATATGAGCATGATTCAATCTTGACATTATTTTGAAGTGTTAAAAGTAACATGCATACAAATCTCCAGGTGTGCTTCCTCCAGAGTATTTAAAGAGTTTTAAACTAATAAAGTTACATATTTCTCCCTTTACTATAATTCTTAGTCTAAATCATACTTTGGCTTTGAGACCTTTATTTATTTATCTTTGAATTTCACTCATCCAACTATAAAATATCACTGGTGATAAAGTGGCCTAAAAAGAAATAATTGTTTCAGTGTGGTCACTAGAGCACTACTGTATACTGACTGGCCTAATTATTTTTTACTTTGGTTGTTCTTATGCACCATTAGGTCCTTCAAATCAGCTTTTTACATGCCCAAAGTCTTACATCCATTCATCAATATNACTTTGGTTGTTCTTATGCACCATTAGGTCCTTCAAATTAGCTTTTTACATGCCCAAAGTCTTACATCCATTCATCAATATCATGCACTGCAGTTTGTGAAAATCTAAAACACAGAGGGTATATACCATGTATAGCCTACTGTCTATGTATAGGGTCAAAATAGAGGAAGCACCAAATAAAGACTATCCTGAGGGCTGTGTGGGATGCTTTTTCATAGCATGGTTGTCTCTGATTGGACAAGAATGCCAAATTATTGCCAACATTTTGAGGATTTTGAGGCTTCAATGATTATGGTGGCTACAAAGTGTCATTTTACACATTATTTGATAATTTCTTAAATATATATTTGGTTGAGAACATGTATTCTCAGTGTGGAGATGGCTTCTGGCCTAATCGTCCTCAATCAGGAGCTGCATCCCTCACATCGTTACCCTCTGTGGTAGGACTTGATTTTGGTTCTTCTTTTACTTTGACTATACCCTGTATCATGTTAAGCAAATGTTAGACAGACATTGTAGTGACGTTATGGAAGCACAGCAATGGACATTGGGCAGAGATGTTATGATAGCTTTACACAGTATTTACAGTGGGTTAGAAAGACTCCATCTGGCTTAGCAGACGTCCTCTGACAAGGAATCGTTACCTTTCACACCTTTAACCGTAGGGTAGAATGACAGGAGAACATGAAGGGACATCACAAATACAAGTGATACAAAAGTTGAGTCAGTTCTGGCTAACACCCCTAAAAATATCCATTTGCTGCTTGGAATTCTGTGACTGAAATATCAACATCCTTTAACGAAACGTTTGAGATAAAAAGTGAAATTTAACACCGTGAAATCTGTTGGTCAGTGAATGGTGCACCCTTTTTGAGAAACAGTGTCTAATCCTCCTCAGAGAAACATGTCTGAACAATAGTGAGCTGTTCGTTACCCCGTGGGGAACAGATTTAAAAAAAAAAAAATTTGTGCAATTCTCGAGCAGCAAATGGTGTTAGAGCCATGGTGGCTAAGGCCTTACAAAGAGACAAAGAGTGGTTCTCCTAGACAACAGGTGGCACTGTGAGTGATGGTGGAAAGCAGCAGAGGTATAAAAACTTCTGTGTTTCAGGCCAAAAGGAGGCAGGCTGCAGTAGGAGAGTCTACATCGATTCACCGAGGGAATCGTCATCATCCAGAGATAAGGGCAGGTAGAGGTCCTGTAAACAGAGGGGAGCAAAGCTGTGTTAATAAAGCATGAAATGATGGGATTTGGAGACAAAAAGCGACATGACTACAGGTCAGGACAGGGAGAGAGGTCCAGGTACCTTCTGCTTGTTGTTGAGACCTGGACTGGTAGGGGTGGAGGTGGGGGAATGCTTGGAAATCGGGGTGGAGAGCTGGCTGCTGGAGCCCGTCCCGTTGGCTGAGAGAGCCCACAGAGGGAGGGATAAAGGAGGAGGAGGGAAACACGAGAAAAAGAGGTAAACAGAGTAGTGTGGATTAGAAAGTGTGTAAAAGAGACCCTTAGCTCTCCTTGGCTTTGGAGAAAAGTCAAACCTCACTTGGCTACAGTGCAGAGGGACGCAGTTGGTCCAGGTCTAGGTTGCTGACAAGCTCTCTGTTTGTTCCTCTCTCTGCTAGATGACATTTTATTCACTCGGTCTGCGTCCTGCCACGTTGCTAGGATTCCCTCAGTGTGGAACATTTTGTTTATATCTGAGAGTGGCACAATGTGATGTAGCTGTGTGTGTTAAGTGGTTTAAAAGAGCTTTTTGTCTATAAGAGATGAAAAGAATTCAGGGGACTATAAGCCAGATGGCTAGTGTACATTTGAGCCAATGAGTGTTGAAAACACAACATGGATAAAGCTTCATTGTTCACTAACTTAATGCCACTGGCTTCATTTAAAACACTCAGTCAGATAAACAGTCTTACAAATGTAGACATAAATTGTTTGAACACCAAAAACATCGAATCACAATTCCTATTATCGTGTAATCTTAATGTCTGTACATCTAAACATGAGCAACTCTCTCACACTAAACTGAGAGTGCAGCAGTTTCATTTAGAGACCAAATATTCAGTTTTAGCAGGGTAGGAGTAATATTTTCTCTATAGTGAAGATCAGAAACACTGCCTGCGCTGTCATGACTTTCCTGCTGGATTTATAGACTTGGAAGATTTATTCATCCTCTATGGAAAACCTAATCCAGCATGCTGATGTTTAATTGAAGTACTGCGTTTCATTGTGGTGTCTGTTCTCCAACCATTTATGGGCATCCATCCCAAGTCTGTACAAACACACTTTCAAAGTATTCAACTCATTAAACCCACTGCACCCTTGGAAGACACAAGGTGTTTTTTTCCTCTGTTAAAGGAAGAGACTGAAGAATGTGCTAGTGAACAAACTAGCTACTATATGTGTGAGGCTGCAGAAGTCAATTACATTGGATTTTGGTTCAATAATTTATTTATTGCATGAATTTTAGACTGCAATAGTATGCTGGAGAGTCTGCAATGTACAAGGTATACACACACCTATTGCTGCTTTCATACCAGCTGTTAACAAAAGCCAGACAGGCATTTAAAGACAGATGGCAGATGTACAGTATCTTGTTTATGGCCAATTATAATTTCACAGATAGATGCTTCAGATACAAATTTTATAATATCAAATACACATGCTTATTCAGTTAATGATATGTCTATGTCAAATCTGTGAATCTGTTGTTCATTACAAGAATGACCTTACCAACAGTATTGTTCATGAGAGTAGTATAAGAAGCATTATATACATACTAAAAGATACTCTGCCTTCTATTAGTTCTTAGTGTACAGATGTAAAACATGAAATTTGGTAAATATTTTTTGAATTATTTTCATTTCTCATTATTATTCATGAGTAGTAATCTCTGTTGACATACGCAAGCCAGATAAATTTTCCACACTGCAATCCTGTCGTCAGCCTGCTGACCTCAACATTTTACTGCTTCTCCAGCATGTTGGCTAACCATCTGCTGTCTTAAAGGCCAGGCACCCCCTCCTAACCCCCCCTCACATCACTGATCAATAAAAAATTCAAGACAACTAAAGGACTGAGGACATCCACAAAGCTGGAGACCACACTGCTCCATCCTCCCCCAAACACCTATCATGCAAAATGGCATGAAACATTAACTGTGGACTATCTGCTGCAACCACACTACCAGTTCTGAGAGCGTCAACTCCCTGTCAGCCCTGCATTTACCCTACAAGGGATTTAAAAGCTCACCTGCTCCATCTTTCCTCTGGTGGAGAGACACTGTGTCACCTGCTCACATTTCGACACGCTTTGAGAATATGCAGCAAAACCTCTGTGAGGTGTGTGTGCGAGCATCATCTTAAGTAGTGAGAAGATTAATAGCGTAAGTAACACCTTTCTGAGTGTTTGTAGTTTATGTTTAAGCTATCAGCGAAAACATTTTTTTTTCATGCCTGCACCTGATCAGGTGTCATGTAGCCAACTGTTCAGCCATCCAATGCTGTAACTATGTAAACTCTTGGTATGCTGCACAGCATCATAACAGAGAGGTATATCACTGTTCTCCAAGGTTAAAAGCTGCTGTTAACATAAAAGATTAAAGCATGACCAGGCAGCACTATCTCTATTATGTTCTACTGCCTCCTGGATATTATTAAATGTTAAAATCCCTGATTGCAAACAAGCAGCTGGGAGCTGTTTACAGTATCTGTGTTTACTTTCATGGTTTATTTATGTTTTTTTAAGAATCTGCATAGGCGACATTATACTAAATCTCATCAGAATACCCTCATCATACAAAGGCTAGATTTTTACTGTCCTCCTTCTCAAGTATAAGAGTGTTTTAATGAGGTGTTGTAGTGAGATTAAGGAGCTGATGTCATTTGGACAACATATTTTGACAATTGATTTTTGTTAAATACAAAATATTCAGATTACAGACAAAGACAATTAGCGTGGGGGAAAATTTCCCTTTTTAGTATCCCCAAATTTATTCTTTTTTGACAATGCATTTGTATTTAACCCATCTTCTATTGATCTTGTATTGATCCTAACAGAGAAGTCAATTTTTCCATTTGACCTCAAGTTCTACTACAGAGAAGCATCACTGACACTGGTATTTAGGGTCTTCCACCAACACTCCAGGAGCTAACTGCTATATCACTTCTCTGTCATAGCTTATGCTCATATTCAAGTTTAATTCCTGCAATAAAAATAGCCTACTTATTTTTATACCAGTTCTCTTTGTTGAATTTGAGACTACTTTCTGCTATATTTTAGAATGAGTTACAGATAAAAATGGGCTCACTCGATTCAGCAGGAGACTTGCAACGCCTGATTGGACCAGGACTCTTTGCAGAACCACGCTGAGCTTTGGGTCCCTTCATCACCCTGCATTCTGTAATGGGAAACACACAAAAATGTTAGACATCATCACTGTTCACCTACACTACAAAAGAAAGCTGTGCATTGACTACATTGGTGAACACAAAATATTGTACAAAACTGAGTTACGCAACCAATAAGGTCTTAATACAAACTTCTATATAGTTCAGTTTTAACTTTTTGAATATATGCTTAATCAGTGTATTATCTATTCAGCCTTTCAGTCTTATTTCTCATTTGTTTAGTTCATAGTAAACATGAAAATGTGTGGTTTTCCAGTTATGTGTGGGTCTATTTCTAGGCCAGGTGCAGTGACTTCCTGAAGTCTCACTCTTACTATTTAACTGGCCAGGAGCTAAGCTGAGTTAACACAGTTCAAGAGCAGTTGCTGTTTGCAGTTTCACATTCAGGAACATGAGTGCAGTATAACATTCAAACTCGCATGAGGAAAGCAAGAGTTAAATCTGCAGAAGACAGACAATTAGCAGCTTGGTTAGGTTCAAAAGGCCTTAAATTTCACTTTGTTAGATGATTATTGTATTATGTATTGTATTATTGAATTTAGCATTTAAGAACATTGGCTTCTTTTGTTAAACTATAAAATGGGTGATAGAAAGATATGTTAGCCATCCTTAACTTTATCATTTAAATATCATTGTGGAAAGGTAGCATGCTGGCAACAGTATCAAAACACTAAAACCCTTGCCCTATATTCACATAATTTAACTGCTATCCAGAGTTTACTGGCTATGACTTGAGTCATATCAGTTGCCTGTGAATTCCTATAAATGTATAATGATGAGTGCTTATGTAAATCAGATAGAAATGTATGTATTATATTCTGGGTCACTGTATTAATCAGGGTAGACAGACTCCAGACATCGCTACTCCTCCCTCTGCATCTTCCCCTCTGTTTGTACTGTCAGGGTCTCTCTTTCTTTCTCCCTCTAGTCATTTCCTCCCCCTACCTCTTTTCCACTATTGATGCTAATTATACTATCTGTCCTCCCTCCGTCTCCTGAGATCGTACCATGTCTGTCTTCTCTCTCCTAACCTTCACACACTACTGGATACAGACGTGCGTTCATGTGCTGTTGTTCAAGAGGTGTGCCACCATGCCTTTGACAATACTTCAGACTGGCAGCTTGTCTAGACTACTCAGTAGCCTCAAAATAGCCCTGAGTCTATCTACACATATTTGTGCTCAGCTTCAACTGATGATATTGCTGCTTGAACAGAGATGCAGGTACACATGTGCCCTTGTCTGTCTGCACATCCATCTGTGTTGTCCCGTCTTTAATGTTAAAATCATCCACAAGGGATTTAAATCTATTTTGGTGATTCTGACAAACTAAGCTTAAAAAGCAGTGACTGTATGAATCTAAATAAAAGAGACAAATCCATTCACAGTTCATCTCCTGCCTAGACAAATGTGCAGCTAGTACAGGCAGAACACTTTGTGATATGTACATCATTTTTGGAGTTGCAAATAAACTCCTGAAAAACACATCAAAATGTCAGGGCTGACCATAAATGACTCAGTGATGTATCACAAACAGGTCTCCCCCTCTCTCTCTATGTCTTCTACTTCACTGAGGCCAACTCAGTGATGTCTGGATTGCCAAGACTCAGACATTTTATTTATCCTTGTCCCAAGGTTAACCTACACTGTATGAAACAATTTAGCTTTGGTTCCATGTGGGGAGTATGCTGAAAGAAAAGCAACCAGATCATTATAAATGAACTGGAATCTGCATCCTACCAAAACATGAACAGAACTAAGTGGAAGAGTAGGGATGAAGGGATCCCTACTCATAAGTATGTTTTAAGTACCGTAGTGTATAAATCACCTGAAAATAAGAATCATTTTGTTTTTGGTACCTTAGAATGTAACCTTTATATCTACGGAGGGAGCAGATCCTCTTCCACAAAGCCTGCCATGTTTCTACAGTAGCCCAGAAGGGACACACACTCTAGTCTAGAGAGGTCCTTATATATTTCTTTTTATTTGAGGTTCACTAATACTGTAGGTTCTCCTATACACTTGTTACATTGAATGGGCTGGAGGAACATGCATGGCTTAATGTTAGCTTAAAGCTAAGCATTAAGGTTAGCATACAAATCTTGCCAGGACTTGCAAATCATCCCTCTGTCCCATCCAAGTGACCACTTGGAAGAGGAGGTTGAGGGGAGGGGAGGGGTATTCAGTTGGTTGTAACCTGCACCTGCACCACTAGATACCACTAAATCTTACACACTGCACCCTTATGATTAAAAATTATTTATCAGATATTAAATCTTTTGAGGTGGGGCATTTGGTGAAAGTGGATTGTTTAAAATGGGCTTCTTAGGTCCATGGAGAGCAGAAGACTCACTGAGAGGATTGGTCTCACATTTTCTCTCGTTGACTTCTCAACAATATCAGCACCAGCACCAGCAGATCAGCTGGCCTAAACCTGTCACCAGACAGATTAATGGCTCTTCTTCTCCACCTTTTCCTATCCCTGCTGCCGACTGCAGATAACAGACTCCCCCTTACTCTCTCCATTTCTTTTTTGGCCTCCATCTCACGCATGATTTTTCTTCTGTTTGTACTATCTGTTAACAAAGTATGTAGCAGAAAATGAAAAAGCCAAAAAGGCCTCTAATGGTACATGGATTAATTGCACCCCATGAACTACTTATACTTGATATTTTCATTTTATATACAGAAAATGATTTATTTTACATACTCAAGTGCAATGTTAAGACACCAGGGGGAATATACCAGAAATGTTGTGTAAAAATCTATGATAGGATTCTAAGAAACTTTTTTATTTTTCTCAAATATTTTTCCTAAGTGTCATAGCTGCTGAACAGACAGGAAGAGATCCAGTGTTAGGAAGTACTGATGTGACAAATGTAAATCTGGTCAGATACAACCATAATTTATATATACATTTTTTGTGGCACATTACAGTTTGAACATTTAGTGAGCCAAATTCCTAAAATAAATGTAACAAAGTTCCCTGGATGTTCTCCCATACAGACCTGTTGTCATAATACACAATAACACAAACTTCAAAAGACAAAAAGCGTCGGTTTACTGCTGTTAACAGCCATATGTGGGCAGACCAACTCCATCAGATATATATGTTTTTTTAAAAAATAGTCTGAAATAATAGACTGCTTTAAATCAGAATGCAGACACAGACAGTGCAGACATCTGTCAAGTGTGTCTTTTCAATTCATAGATATTTTCACAGCGTCACATTTTTCTGTCTTCAGGTTGATACAGCAGCATGATTTATTATCCAGTTCATATTGTGTTCACCATGGTTTTACAATAACATTACAAAAGGTGATGCACAGTTCATGTCTAAATAATATGCTGTATTTCATATCCATGTACAGTGCAATAACTGGCCTAGACCTATACCTATACTGTGCTGTAAAATATAGACTAATTGTTTCATACTCACCGTTCTCATCCAAAGAAAAGTCGTCCTGGGCGTAGCGGAATTTCTCTGGTCCACATGCAATGAAGACATCATCATCACCAAAGAAATCTTGAAGGCAGGTAACCTGTGAAGCCAAAGCAAGAATTGATGAGACCACTAATGATCTGACATCAACTATCATAAAAATGTCCTTACTGCTCTCACGGAGACAGTTAAAGACAGTTTAAGTGTAATAACCAGGAGACCATCATTCATAAGATCATATTCATGTTGTCATAATTTGATAAAGTGCATTTGAAAGGCTAATTCAGCACTAATTTATGAATGTCCCCAATACAGCATTTTGAAGCATTACTCATGGCAGTGCAGAGGAAGTGTCATGGCTGATGTGTTCACAGATTTGATGGCAGAAATGTAAACATTACCTTAAAAACATCAAGTTAAAAATAATACAAAATAGAAGAAAAAACTAATGAACTCTGATTGACAGACAAGATTTATCAGCTGCCTTTTTTACTTGTCCTGTTAATATGCCTTTAACTAGTGTACATGCAAGTAACAAAACGCACACAGAAAAAAAAAGCACAAAAATGCCTAAACAGGGTATAATGTTACACCTTTGCTGTAGTGTTTAAATGATTCAACTTCCATCCCCAGGGACTTTTTCACTCTATAGCAGCTGTTGACACAATATGGCCTACTTAGTGGACAGATGTCTCTGGGCCACACCTTCTCTTCTGCTCTCCATTATAAAAGGCCCTGTTACCAGCTACGGCATGCCTATAAAACTTATTCAGACTAAAAGCTGTGTTTCTTCTTTTTTGCCTCAATGCAGGTGAGATTTGTTACAAACTATGACAGTCTCATCTCAGATTTGCTTTTCATCACCTGTTGAAGTTTGTTCTCTTTTATTGACTCATTTTATCAAGACATACAAACCAAGTGAACTCCATATGAACCAAGTGAACTCCAGGTGGGTACTTTATCTTGGGGATAATTTACTAAAAACAGAGTCATGACTCTCATCTGGTTTCTCTGAGATATCCATGGCCTGACAGATTATGTTGGGATGTTTGCCAGGAAAGTCAAGATGCATCATTGCATCCTTTATGATACACATCCAAACTATGAGCTTCAGATAATTTGGGAACACCGCACCCCAGCAGCTGCCATGTTGGTCCTCAGCCCTGCTAGACAAGCTAAAAGTGTGTGGTGGTGACTCGCTGGCGTGGCATCCAACAGCTGTACTCTCTCTGTGTCCCATAAGATTCCCCAGATACAGGCATGCTAGATCCTCACTGAGGTACAGAGATGGTGGTTTGACTCCAGGGATCAAAATCTAATTGGTCTTTCAGCCAGGGTGAATTTTCAGGCTCCATATAATGTGTTTATTGTGATAATTATGGAGAGATTAGCTACATGTTACTTTCATTAGGTTAAACTGCTGTGTGGCAAAAGGGGCACCTGACAGTTAATCATAAGATGGACGCATTAGGAAGAGCCCCTCCCACTCCAAGGCAAAA